>WBZZ01000438.1:5000-10000 GCA_019918135.1 Paulinella micropora
ACACATAATGTCACACATGGCTGGCGTGTCGGCACATATAGAGTAAATGTGCACTTTCTGTTATACAAGTTCAGTGAAAGTCGCTTTGCACCATGGCCACGAATTACTTGGCTTTTCACCGTACGGCAAAATATCAAAAATTTCAGTGTTCCATTTTCTATTTCTATGTTGTTGTTCAAAGTCCATTACTCTACCAGTAGTTAGTGTTTGTGATTTTTTTTGAGCACGCTTACCCTTCTGTATTGGGGACGCATCCCATGACCAACAAATTGACAGCCAATTTTTCACATCCTACATACAATTTTCGATGGGAATATGAATATTTGAAAAAAAGTAAAAAGTAAAAAAAACTTTTACTATTAATACTTGTAACTTTTTGAGAGCGAGAGAGAGAGAGAGAGAGAGAGAGAGGTGGGGTATGACAGGGGTATCATACCCGGGTATGGGACAGGGGTATCATACCCGGGTATCATACATACATCATCAATGACAGGTCCCGGTTCGACACTGGCAGCTATAGTGTCTTACGCTGCATACATACATACATACATACATACAATGTCATACATCTTTATCGACGTCATATGGGACAGGGGTATGAGAGGCGGGGTATGAGACAGGGGTATGAGAAACGGGGTATGGGACAGGGGTATGAGAAACGGGGTATGGGACAGGGATATACGTAGAGAGGCGGGGTATGAGACAGGGGTATGGGACAGGGGTATGGAACAGGGGTATGAGACAGGGGTATGGAACAGGGGTATGAGACAGGGGTATGGGACAGGGGTATGAGAGGCGGGGTATGGGACAGGGGTATGAGAAATGGGGTATGGGACAGGGGTATACGTATGAGAGACGGGGTATGAGACAGGGGTATGGGACAGGGGTATGAGAAACGGGGTATGGGACAGGGGTATGAGACAGGGGTGTGGGACAGGTGTATGAGAGGCGGGGTATGGGACAGGGGTATGAGAGGCGGGGTATGGAACAGGGGTATGAGAAACGGGGTATGGGACAGGGGTATACGTACAGAGGCGGGGTATGAGACAGGGGTATGGGACAGGGGTATGGAACAGGGGTATGAGACAGGGGTATGGGACAGGGGTATGAGAGGCGGGGTATGGGACAGACAGGGGTATGGGACAGGGGTATGAGAAACGGGGTATGGGACAGGGGTATGAGACAGGGGTGTGGGACAGGTGTATGAGAGGCGGGGTATGGGACAGGGGTATGAGAGGCGGGGTATGGAACAGGGGTATGAGAAACGGGGTATGGGACAGGGGTATACGTAGAGAGGCGGGGTATGAGACAGGGGTATGGAACAGGGGTATGAGAAACGGGGTATGGGACAGGGGTATACGTAGAGAGGCGGGGTATGAGACAAGCGGTATGGGACAGGGGTATGAGAGGCGGGGTATGAGAGACAGGGGTATGGTACAGGGGTATGAGAGGGGTATGACAGGCGGGGTATGAGAGGGGTATGCGAGGCGAGGTATGAGGGGTAGCTTATTGCAGAACGCGGGGCATAGTGGAATAATATTTAATCACAGACTAAGTCACTACCTTTACCTCTAGAGGCAAATTCTTCAAATAATCCTCATATCTAGGGCGATGGCGTCTCCAATACTCTCCAACGGCCGATCTCGAATGGACACATAACCAGGGACCCGCATTGCCTCAGCTTTCTTGTAGTCGCGCTCTTTTGCATCCACCAGAAGCGCACGTCTGGCTGGATGAGCGCGTAGTCCCTCGAGCCAGCCACGAATGCTAAAATCATTAACGGATATGGCGCGTGGACACATACACATGTACAGGGATGTCAGTGTTGCTTGGCCAGCGGCCACAACTTGTATATCCTTGGGTATGCGGAAAGATTAGAGAAGCCAAGAATGCGACAAAATCGTATCTTCCTTAACCTTGCCGTAACAACAACAAGTTGTACATCCCTGAGTATGCGCTAATGCAAGCATGAGCCAGCCACGAATGCTAAAGTGATAGAGGATATAATGTGGTATGGCGGGAGATAGATATTACTTCCTGTGATAAAAGCTGAGCGCGTCAGTCCTGGGGCGTCGACATGTTTGGCACGCTTCCAAGCCGCTTCTGTGCCTCCAATACAACCCTTCCCTGGTTCCTGCAAACTTCCAATTTTTCGAACCCCCCGGTTCCTGCAACTTCCCGAATATCATAGATCAGTGTCTGGAGATTAGGCCAATTAATTCCGTCCGGGCAAATCAACACTCCTAGGATGTCCCATAACTTAATCGCAGCAGTCTTGGACACGGAAGGGTGCTTCTCTTTCCATCTCATCACCAGCTCGAACGCCTCAGCAATGGTCACGCCACCATGCTCTCCCATAGCCCGACCAATCAAAACCGATAATCGCGTGTACGGCTGATGTCGGCCCCGTTCCTCCCTGCCTCCATGCAGGCGTCCGGCGACGCGCTCCTTGGCCCCTGCGGGCACGACGCAGCTTCTTGGCCGACATGGCATGAAGATAATCTGCACAAACAAAAATACGAATGCGACCTTGTATTACCCCTCCCATACCCCAATACACAGAAATTGGAAGCTTGTTGAATAAAGTGCTAGGGTTTCTGGGGCCGCATCAAATAAAAACTGGTGAGGTTTATTTTCTTTTTTTGTCCACACCAGCTTATTTTCGAATTGCCAGTAGCCAGAAATTGGGAGCTTGTTGAATAAAGTGCTAGGGTTTCTGTCCCGAACAATTCATCCAACACATATATCTAAGTAGTACCCCTCCTTAGTACAATTTATGCAACATAATAATAATTATGGATGCGACTTTGCGACCTCATACTCCTCCCATACCCCTCATACCCCATACATGGCATGAGGAGAACCTGCACCGACAAAAATACGAATGCGACCTCATACTATTACCCCTCCCATACCCCACCCATACCCCAATACACAGAAATTTGGAGCTTGTTTAATAAAGTGCTAGGGTTTAAGTTTCAAGGAGAAAGGCAAGATGGCGAAGACGCTGATGATGCCAGCTTCTGGTTTGTCGCCAAGGAGACTCAGCTGCATATATCCAGGCAAATACAGTACTCACGATGCATATATCCAGGCAGTCAACGATTATTCTCATCAAAATAGTGGATTTAACGTGGATTTAGGGAAGTCAGAGAAGAATAATCGTTGACATACACCCAGAGATGTTATTGTTGCTTGGTCAGCAGCCACAACTTGTAATATTAACTCTGTGTATTTGCTAATGCATCAGCAAGCCACGAATACTAAAGTAACTGGAACTGTCAGAGCCAGAGCAAGAGTCGGCGCGGCCTCATACCCCATACCCCAAATATGAATGCAACTTTGCGACCTCATACCCCTCATACCGTCAGAGAGAGAGAGAGAGAGAGAGAGAGAGAGAGAGAGAGAGAGACCGTCAGAGCGAGTACTGGAACTGTCAGAACCAGAGCAAGAGTCGACGCGGCCTCATACCCCTCCCATACCCCAAATATGACTGCAACTTTGCGACCTCATACCCCAACCATACCCCCGCACGAAGAGAGAGAGAGAGAGAGAGAGAGAGAGAGAGAGAGAGACCGTCAGAGAGAGTACTGGAACTGTCAGAGCCAGAGCAAGAGTCGGCGCGGCCTCATACCCCTCCCATACCCCATACCCCCATACCCCTCATACCCCAAATATGAATGCAACTTTGCGACCTCATACCCCTCCCATACCCCAATACACAGAAATTGGGAGCTTGTTAAATAAAGTGCTAGGGTTTCTGGGGCCGCATGGAATCTGTTTGAATTTACGCAAGGACTGATAGCAGTTTGAATTTACGCATAAACAAAAAGACAGAGTTGTAATGGTTGCTTGGTCAGCAGCCGCAACTTGTATAACTGTGTATTTGCTAATGCATCAGCAAGCCAGGAATACTAAAGTAACTGGAACTGTCAGAGCCAGAGCAAGAGTCGGCGCGGCCTAATACCCCTCCCATACCCCATACCCCAAATATGAATGCACGCTCTCCTGTCCCATACAACCGGGGTATGATACCGGGGTATCATACCCCGGGGTATGATACCAACTTTGCGACCTCATACCCCACCTTGCCACGAATGCTGAAATCATAACGGATGTGCAAATAAACAAAAACACCGAGATGTCAGTGTATGCTTGGTCAGCAGCCACAACTTGTATAACTCTGTGTTTGCGCTTATGCAAGCATGAGCAAGCCACGAATACTTAAGTCATAGAGGTATAATAGGATGGGTCCTACTTGATGTTTGAGACATGGAACATAAGCTGCTGAGGTCCATTTTTTTTCTTTTCTTTTTTGTCCACACCAGCTTAATCTCCACTGCCAGTAGCAAGCACTAAGTTTTTTTTTTTTTTTTTTTTTTTTTTTTTTTTTTTTTTTTTTTTTTTTTTTTTTTTTTTTTTTTTTTTTTTTCCTCCCTCAGAAGTAGTCGTAGTAATCGATACCACAATCACTCTGGACAAGAATAAAAAATCAGACATAAGCAGACCAGACGGCAGAGGGAAATAGTAGAAGTAGTAGTAGCTGCATACCCCTCATACCCCATACCCTATACCCCTCATACACCAAGTATGAACAACAGTTACTTTGCGACCTCATACCCCCGCACGAGAGAGAGAGAGAGAGAGAGAGAGAGAGACCGTCAGAGAGAGTACTGGAACTGTCAGAGCCAGAGAAAGAGTCGGCGCGGCCTCATACCCCTCCCATACCCATACCCCTCATACCCCAAATATGAATGCTACTTTGCGACCTCATACCCCACCCATACCCCCGCACGAAGAGAGAGAGAGAGAGAGAGAGAGAGAGAGAGAGAGAGAGAGAGAGAGAGAGAGAGACCGTCGGAGAGAGTACTGGAACTGTCAGAGCTAGAGCAAGAGTCGGAGATGGCGCCAGAGTCATCGTCCATGATATCTTGGTCACCTACTTGAAAGAGAAAGATGCGTTTTGCATCAACACTTGGTAGAAAAAAAGGCAACGGGAA
>WBZZ01000438.1:15000-50000 GCA_019918135.1 Paulinella micropora
CCTTACCGAAACCCGTGGGTCCGTGTTGTTGCTACCATCTCTACTGGTACCGATGCCGGAACCGGCCGGTGTCAACCGGCACCTGCCCACAGTTGACACCCGATCTCACTGGGCAAGACAATAATAATAATAATAATAATAATAATAATAATAATAATAATAATAATAATAATAATAATAATAATAATAATAATAATAATAATAATAATAATAGTCAAACACCGAGTCATGTTTGTGTGCAGAAAAGAGAAATTCAAAGCCGTATACCAATGCGAACCACATCGGCGAATGCAACATCGTCTCGGGCGCCACTGTCCAGCCTGGCCAGGACAACGAGGACACCGAGGACGAGGACAAGGACGAGGACGAGGAGGGGGGGAGAGGGAAGAAAAGTAAACCTAAAAACAAGAAGTCAAAGCAAATCAAAGTCCTGAAAAAAAAAGTCAAAAAACTGAAAAAAAAAAAGTCATAGCAAAGACAAAGCCAAACAAAACACCCGAGGGGGGAGCCGGAACCGCCACCAAAGAAGGAGGGAGAGAAGGACGCAGAGGAAGAGCAGGTGCAGGTGGAGCAGGCCGCAGACGCAGAGACAGCGGTCGAAACCATCGATTTTACTTCTCATACCTCTGTCTCATACCCTGTCCCATACCCCTGTCTCTCTCTCTCTCTCTCTCTTTCTCTCTCTCTCTCTCTCTCTCTCTCTCTCTTGATGCAGGTCGTCGATTTTACCAAGGTCACCTCAAAGGAGAGCGAGAAGGCAGGCAAAAAGCACAAGACGGAGACCCCGACAAAAGAGAGGGGTAGTGACCGCAAAACCGTGCTGGTGGAGACCCCAACAAAAGAGAGGGGTAGTGAAAGCAAGGATGGATGGGATTGGGTGATGCAGCATGAAGGGAAAGAGTTGCGTGGCTGCGTTCTGAAAAACTTTCCCAGTTCCGGTGTCGCGTTGGTCTCGGTAGTACCCTTGTACCCCCGTCATACACTTATACCCCGCTCATACCCCATACCCCTCTCGTACCCCTGTCATACCCCTCTCATACCCCGCCTCTCTCATACCCTGTATGTGTTTGATACTGTGCAGCTTGACGAGAGGGTGCCGGAGATGGTGGGACAAGAAGGTGTCCTTGTTAGCATGGACCCGTTGAACGATCCTGAGCTTGAGAAGAAAATGAGCGTGGCAGATTTCAAGGTGGTACAGGCACAAGAGAAATCTGGTCTTGTAAAGATGCTTTTTGGTGGGAGAAGGGCAAGGCCCTCTGGTGATGCTGCTGCGTTCTGGGGCAAACCTGGTGTGTCCGAAGTCGGTAGTAGACAGAGAAAATGAAAAAGATAGAAATTCGGTAAAAGGCATCGAAGTTAAAATGAACAGCGGCAGCGCTGTGGCAAACCCAACAGTGAAACTAGACAAAGGGTTTTTTTGGCTTGACGACTCGTTCCGCCGGGATCCTAAAGTACCAGAGCTGGGAAAGATAGAATTCCATGGAAAGTAACTTACATTTTTACTTACATACCTATGGCATTTTTACTTACATATCTGTGTTCATGCCTTTCTTTGCTCTGAGAGGGGTATGACAGGGGTATGAGAGGCGGGGTATGAATTCTAAGTGTTCATGGCTTTCCTTGCTCTGAAACAGGTTCTTTTGCAGTAGCAAGGCGGAACCGAAGTATGCAGACACTAGCAACGCGTCCAAACCCCAAGTACCCCTTTATACCCCTATACCCCCTCATACCCCCATATCCCATACCCCTATACCCCCCCCCCCCGAGGGGAGGGGTGTGGGGGGGGGGTGGTGTATAGTAGTATGTAATGTAGGGGTGTACTATTACAGGAGGGAGCACTACAGTGCAGAGAGAGGGAGAGAGAGAGGGGTGGGGGGGGGGGGGAGGAAAAGGTACCCCTTTATAGAGAGTGTGTACTAGTACAGGAGGGAGCTCTACAGTGCAGAAAGAGGGAGAGAGAGAGGGGTGGGGGGGGGGGGGGGGAGGAAAAGGTACCCCTTTATACCCCTATACCCCCTCCCATACCCCCTCATACCCCTATACATAATATATAATAAAGGGTTATGAGGGGGTATAAGGGTATAAAAGGGTACCTTTTCCTTCCCCCCCCCCCCCCCCCCTCCGCCCGTCTAATACCCCCCGTCTCTCCCTCTCTCTGCACTGTAGGGCTCTGACTCAGACGAGGACGACCAAGAGCAACAAAAGGCACCGCGCAAGGTACCCCTTCATACCCCTATACCCCCTCTCATACCCCCTCATACCCCTATATCCCATACCCCTACTGTCTCTCTCCCTCTCTCTCTCTCTCTCTCTCTCTCTGCACCGTAGCGCCAGAAACTCCAGAAACTCGTGGAATCAGAAGACGAGGAAGAGGGAAAAGGAACGGTACCTCTATACCCCCTCCCATACCCCTCATACCCCTATACCCTGTCCCCCCCCCCCCCTCTCCCTCTCTCTCTCTCTCTCTCTGATAGGAATATGCACATCTCCCAGAAAAGGAAAAGGAGTGGTTAACTTTTTTAGATGGGGAAAAAAAATTGACAGAATTTATCTGGAGTTTCTGCGCGTCGAAAATGCGAAATCGAAGGCATCTCTCCCTCCCTCCCTCTCTGTGTCTCTCTCTCTCTCTCTCTCTCTCTCTCTGTACTATAGGCTGGGAGTGACGAGGATGAGGAATGGAGGCCGCGCAAGGGCAAGGGCAAGGGAAAAGGAAAGCGCAAGGGCAAAGAAAAAGGAAAGAAGGAGGGCCGCAAGGAAAAAGGAAAGAAGGAGGACCGCGTATTGGTGTGCGAGGTATGCAATACCCCTGTCTCATACCTCTGTCCCATATCCCTGTCTCATACCCCTGTCCCATACCCCTGCCTCATACCCGTGTCATACCTCGCCTCTCTCCCCTCTCATAACCCTGTCATACCCCTCGAAAGGTTCGTAATCATCCTTGGCCGAAGGACGAAGACGCAGACTGCGTCAAGAATTGCATCACCATCAATGTAGTCGTGATTGAACGTTACGACAAATTGACGACCTCAGCCAATCTTCTGCGATCGGTCTGTTCTACATATACCTATCTGTATCCCCGTCACATGTCGCTTTCTCGTTGTGTGTGCAGTATCCCAAGGAGCTACTCCACACCTACGAAGCCTATCACCGGGATGATGGGAGCGACGTCCCCATGTCCCAGCTGGTCAATAAAAAGGGCCAGGTCCCCCCCCCCCCCATACCGCACATACCCCGCCAATACCCCATATATCCTCGCATAGGTTTTGGTGACGTACTTGGGCCATGAAATCACGGAAAGCGAACGAGGTGCTGAAAATGTGTGGAAAACCAAGGCAGACGGAGTCCCGCTGCGCAGAGGGCGATCGAATTCAGGAAAGTTTTTCCCAAAGTGGTCATACCCCTCCTGCATACCCCCGCCATACCCCTCCTGCATACCCCTCTCTCTCTCTGTATCTATCTATCTATTTCTCTGATGCATATGTGCAGGCGGGCAGCGATTTCTCTAAGTGATGGGTCACGTGGTAAAGCAAGGCAGTATGCGGATGGCTTCCATGTAACCCCTCCATACCCCCACATACCCTCCTATACCCCTCCTATATTATCCCCACATACCCTCATACCCCGCCTCTCATACCCCTGTCCCATACCCCTGCCATACCCCTGGGATATGATACCCCGGGGTATGTGCGTGTGTAAAGCAAGGCAGTATGCGGATGGCTTCCATGAAACCCCTCCATACCCCCATACCCTCCTATACCCCTCCTATATTACCCCCGCATACCCTCATACCCTGCCTCTCATACCCCGGGGTATGGTACAGGGGTTTGATACCCCGGGGTATGATACCCCCCTTCATACCCTGTCCCATACCTCTTCTCTCTCTCTCTCTCTCTTTCTCTCTCTCTTTCTCTCTCGCATGATGCAGATCGGTGAAAAACCGCCCCTGAGATGCTTCTTTCAGAAGGAAGCTGGTGGAAAGAAGCATAGAGTGGAGGGGTGGGTAAGGCTGGCTTCTTTCATGCCTATTGAAAGTCTTTTGGGGCCGTGCGAATTTTCGCAGGATACCATGAGCAAGGCATCGCGGGAAAAAATCCTGAAGGTAAAGGACGCAACCTCCTACCGGTGTGTTCCCCGAAGGAGAGTCCTGCAACATCTGGTGGCCGAAGGATTGTCCTCCTTCTCCTCCTCCTTCTCCTCCTCCTCCTCCTCCTCCTTCTTCTTCTTCTTCTTCTTCTACTACTACTACTACTACTCCTTTTCTTCTTCTTCTTCTTCTTCTTCTTCTTCTTCTTCTTCTTCTTCTTCTTCTTCTTCTTCTTCTTCTTCTTCTTCTTCTACTACTTCTACTTCTACTTCTACTTCTACTACTACTACTACTACTACTACTACTACTGCTGCTGCTTTTGGCCAAGCTTCTGAGATTCCATCAGATGTGCAAGATGAGGTCGCAAAGTTAATGCAGGAGAAAGCTGCGGCGGGGAAAGCTGTTGCAGCTGCTGCCGCTACTACAACTTCTCGTGGTCCCATACCCCTGTCTCATACCCCTGTCCCATATCCGTGTCCCATACCCCTGTCTCATACCACATAGGCGGAAAAAGAACAATTGTGGCTGAGAAGAATAAAGCTGCAAAGAGGAGGAAGACGACACCGACCGCCAAGGTACCACTGCATACCCCCATCATACCCCTATACACCCCCCCCCCCTCTCTCTCTCTCTTTGTATTGTAGGGCTCTGACGCACAAGAGTGTTCCCCATCAGAGGCGGTACCAGAGGAGCTTGCGGAGGAAAAGGAAAAGGTGTCTCATACCCCTGTCCCATACCCTGTCTCATACCTCTGTCCCATACCCCTGTCCTATACCCGGGTATGATACCCCTGTCCCATACCCCCATATCCTTGTCTGATACCTCGGGGTGTGATAATAATAATAATAATAATAATAATAATAATAATAATAATAATAATAATAATAATAATAATTTGTTTGGCAGGGTACCTCGGCGTTGGAAGTGGAATCGGAAATGCCACCTTGGGTTTGTCACAGCTGTGGCACAAAGAATCAGTTTTCTTTAGCTGTATGCGTTGTTGAGGATTGTGGGACTTCTAATCCTCGGTTTCTTGCGCCCGCTCCTGCCTGGCGGGTGCGACTAGCGCAACAGTTGAGGGGACCTTTACGTATTAGGGACCTTGGTAGTGTAGGTGATGGGATCGGTGGGACTATGACTAGTGAATCCCTTGCGACATGTTTAGGAGGGATCCCCAGGGATGAAAAAAAAGACATGTGTCTATTGGATATTGGGTGTGCATCGGGAGATGTGCTTCTTTTTGCCTTGGGCGATGATTGGGCTGCAGTCGCTGGTATAGAGACCAGACGTTTTGAGATTGCATTCCTTAGCAGGTATGAAAAATACGGTGTATTGTGGGCCGCGCATGATAACTCGATAGGGGTTTGTTCAGATAAGAGCTGTTTCTGCTCAATAAGTTCATACAATGCGTCTATAAACCGCGTTGTGTGGTCGAAGGAGTTTCCTTGTATTCAATTGGGTACAGAAGCTGAAGCCCCTCACGTTGAGTTAATACCACGTACGATGAAGTGGAACAAGAACATAACAGTGTTCTTGTTCTGGAAAGGTTGGAAACCAGCCCATAAGCATAAAGTCCTGTTGAAAATAATCCAGGACGAACGGGTAAAGTATGTTATGGTTACAGATAGCTGTAAATCAAACAGCATGTCCCACGACCACAGGGATACTCTTGGAACTTTGCTCCCTCAAGGGTTTTTCTTGAAATCATACCGAACTTGTGTTAAAGCAGCGGGAAGTGGACAGGTGTACGCGTTTCTGCTCATGGAACGCATTGCTAAGCAAGGTTGAGGCATAGCCAGTTATCAGGTAACCCTGCGAAGCCAGTTATCAGTTAGTAATAATAAAAAACAATAATAATAATGATAATAATAAAATACCCCTGTCATATCCCTTCATGCCTCATACCCCTCATACCCTTATACCCCATACCCATATACTCTCTCTCTCTCTGCACTGTAGTCCTCCAACGAAGAAGAGGGCCCTTGGAACCCAGCAGGGGACCAAGAAACTGCAGGGGCGGAACCAATGAGTCAGGGCCCTTCTACCCCTTGTACCCCAACAGAGGAAGTGGAAGGCGTGGAAGAAGAAGTGGAAGAAGAAGGATCAGGGACAACACCATGACAGTAATACTCTAAGTCCCTGCCGCCATTTTCTCTGTGTCCCTCATACCCCTCATTTTCTCTCTATGTCCCTCATACCCCTCATTTTTTCTATGTCCCTCATACGCTCATTTTCTCTCTAAGTCCCTCATACCCCTCATTTTCTCTATGTCCCTCATATCACTCATTTTCTCTATGTTCCTCATACTCTTTATTTTCTCTATCTCCCTCATACCTCTCAATTTCTCTCTATGTCCCTCATACCCCTCATTTTGTCTATGTCCCTCATACCCTTTATTTTCCTTATGTCCCTCATACCCTTTATTTTCCTTATGTCCCTCATACCCCTCAATTTCTCTCTATGTCCCTCATACCCCTCATTTTGTCTATGTCCCTCATACCCCTCAATTTCTCTCTATGTCGCTCATATCCCTCATTTTCTCTCAATGTCCCTCATACCCCTCATTTTCTCTCTGTGTCCGTCATACCCCTCATTTTCTCTATGTCCCTCATACCCCTCATTTTCTCTATGTGTCCCTCATACCCCTCATTTTCTCTATGTGTCCCTCATACCCCTCATTTTCTCTATGTCCCTCATACCCCTCAATTTCTCTCTATGTCCCTCATACCCCTCATTTTCTCTCTATGTCCCTCATACCACTCATTTTCTCTCTATGTCCCTCATACCCCCCTCATTTTCTCTCTATGTCCCTCATACCCCTCATTTTCTCTCTATGTCCCTCATACCCCTCATTTTCTCTCTATGTCCCTCATACCCCCTTCATTTTCTCTCTATGTCCCTCATACCCCCCTCATTTTCTCTCTATGTCCCTCATACCCCTCATTTTCTCTCTATGTCCCTCATACCCCTCATTTTCTCTCTATGTTCCTCATATCCCTCATTTTCTCTGTGTCTTTCATACCCCTCATTGTCTCTGTGTCTTTCATACCCCTCAAATTTTCTCTATGTCCCTCATACCCCTCAAATTTTCTCTATGTCCCTCATACCCCTCATTTTCTCTATGTCCCTCATACCCCTCATTTTCTCTATGTCCCTCCCTCATTTTCTCTATGTCCCTCATACCCCTCATTTTCTCTCTGTTACTCACTGTTTTAATAAAATACTTGCCACTTTTAGAGCTTAAAAAAAATTCAATCTCGATGTCAAATTAATAATTGTAATTGATCCGGCAGTGGGACCATGTTGCGTATCTTTTTTAATAAATAAATCTGATACCCCTGCTAATAAATATTCTCCAAGTCCCTCATACCCCATCTGATACCCCGGCCAATAAATTTTCTCTAAGTTCCTCATACCCCATCTGATACCCCTGCTAATAAATTTTCTCCAAGTCCCTCATACCCCATCTGATACCCCGGCTAATAAATTTTCTCTAAGTCCCTCATACCCCATCTGATACCCCTGCTAATAAATTTTCTCGAAGTCCCTCATACCCCATCTGATATCGATACCCTGCTAATAAATTTTCTCCAAGTCCCTCATACCCCATCTGATACCCCGGCTAATAAATTTTCTCCAAGTCCCTCATACCCCATCTGGGGGTTTCATACCCCATCTCGCACCTCATGCTATCTAATAAATTTTCTTCCAAGTCCCTGAGGGGTATCATACCCCCCCCCCCCCCCCCCCCCCTAATAAATTTTCTCCAAGTCCCTGGTTCGGCAGCTGCGTGCAACCCGTGATGAAGCGGATCTAGTTCAGGCTGGCGGTACAAGGCACGGCGGGCGCGGACTGGCCGTTGACTGCCGACTGGGCCGCCACAAAGATCGAACCTCTGGGATAGAACCTGATTTCAAGGTCGCCACGCAGCGTGCTCAGGCCCAAGTCCATGCCGTTCAGCCAAGTGTGCACCAGCGGCAAGTAGAAGTACTGCTCGGCGTTGTGCTCCCACTGGCGGCCGCTGACCTTACCTGTCTTGGGGCACATGTTGACCATATCGGCAATCTGGCCAAGTGCTTCTTGTGGCAACGTATTGAGCACCAAGTGCATCATGTCGCCGTGGTAGCGCGCGATTTCAGTGCCAGTCAGGCGGTCGATGTACTCAATTCTTTCGAACCACATAGTGGTAGGCAAGACTCGCGAGTCGGTCGGCTGGCTGCCGCTGGTCGTGAATGTGACCTTGAAACGCAACGTCGCGTCATGGATCGCGCCGGCTTGGTTGTTTTCCAAGATAAAGCTAAAAAACGCGGTGTTGCTCAGCGCCGAGGTCGCGGCGGGCGCCATGACAGTTTGAATCCAGCAAGAGCGTGCATTGATCGCGCGGGCGTGCTTGGGATCAATCAAGATCTCCTGGCCGTTACGGGCACGCCTGCCCGTAGAGATTTTTTGCAGCTTCTGCGGAGGCACGACGACGGTGGCGGAAGACATCGATCGTATTATAATATTAAGCACAAAGAAGATTTTTTTTTACTTTTTCATGATCAGCACTGCCCCGATCGCCGCGGCGCCGACCGCAAGCGGCAGCGCCAACAATTTGAGGCTGCCCTCGACATTGCCGCCTAGATGCTGGGTGGTGTCCATCGCTTCTTTCGGGATCTCGGTCACCTTGTCGATCTGCTTGCCGAAAAAGTTGCCGATGCCCTTGAGAGTATTACCGCACTGCCGCAGCCCTTCGCGGGTCCGCTCTCTCCGTTCTTCCCTGTGCTCCTTTCTTGCAGCGGCTTTGACTGACTTGTTCGCTCGCCTGCCAGCTCGTCTTTCTTCTCGGTATCTAGCGTGTCTTTTCAGGGAAGCCTCGTGCACCCGACGACCTATTTCTTGCTGTTCTGCATAGCTCTGGACGGCGAATTCTTGCCCATCTTTCTTGATTTAAATTTAGTGAGTCACGAAAATTTAAATTTTATTTATTTATTTAAAAGACAATGACTTGGCAGATGCGTTCCATGACTTGCGTAATTTGTCCCAGCAACTGAGCGTCCTTGGCCAGGCTCTGCTTGGCCAGAAGTCTCTGCTGCAGCTGTTGCAGGGCGGCAGTCGGAGCACGAGCACTCGCGGCCAGCTCAAACCAGATACCGGCTTCGCTCCGGACGTACGCGGGCAGTCGCCCGTCCTTGTAGGCAGGCAAAAAGAACTTTTCAACGGTCACAACTTGTTGCTCAAGACCTAAGTTCCACTGCATCCGCAGGTCCTTGCTCTCGCCGGCAGACAGCAGCCCCCATTGTCCAGCACAGTCTCCAGGTCCGCAAAGAGCTTCTGCAGCGCTTGGCGCTTGGTAAGGCCGCCGGAGGAGGTCATCGAGCGTCACGTAGTGTGTGGGCAGCGGCTTGTCGAGGTCGCACGAGATTTTTGGATGACGAAAGAGTCGTTTGCAGCAGGTGACCACGATGATAGCGGTCGTAACGACCAGGGCCCAGGCCAACAGAGCTTCCTCCACTAGCATTGTTCACTTTAGACTAGGCACATAAGATTTTTTTTTTGTTTAGAAGCGGTAGTGCCCTTGGCCCGCGGGGTTCAGGTAGCCTTCGTAGAAGTACTGGCTGAACACTTCGCTCAGTGCTCCGACCAAGAACAGCTGCTTGGCCGCGTCGCTGCTGCTGACCAGACCAAGCTGGCCGCGGCCCATGAGCCTGGGCAGCATGGCAAACAGCAGGCCTCCCCCTGCCACATGCACTGCGAGGGAGGGGTACGAGGCCAGCCGCCCTTCTTTAGTTCGGTTCAGGACGCGCGATTGGATTAAATCAATGGCTGCGGTGAGGAAAGCAATGACCGCGAGCCCGTGCTCTTACTGACTTGCACTCCGCTGAGGCCCGGGACGGCCGAAAAGCTGAAAAAGGCAGGGCCTTGGAACACGACCGGCGCGGCCGCATAGGCAAAAGCGGCAGCGGTGCCTGAGAGGGCAAAGTTTTCAAGGGAAAACAAATCGCTTGCGACCTCGGACATTTCTTTTCTGGAGGATGTTTAATTGGCACAACAAAATAAATTTTTTTGAAATTTACTTCTTTTCTTCTACGGGCGCGGGTGCGTCCAGATTTGTAGCTCGGCTGGCTGGCTGTGCTGCAAAGATCGTGTTCTTGGAGTGAGTGATGGCGGCCGTTTCCGCCGTCAGCAGAGCTAGCTCTGTCATAGGGTCCAGGCGCTGCAGCCCGATGCCCGCGCGCAGCTTGGCTCTTTCTAGCAAGAAACACCACCTGTCATTTGTAAAGCAAGCCTCGGTTGTGCCAGAGATTTGGTAACGCGACCGGTTTGCTACCAGATTTTCAAGGCAGACGAGCCCTTGCTTGAGCACGGCATCCGCTAGCTCGCCAGACAGTTCGCCTTCCAGCACTTCCTCAACTTCGTCCAACAACAGTGGTAGCTTCTGTCTGGGCAGCCTGCGCAGGGCTTTCGGGTCACATTTGATGTGCGCTTTTTTGAGCTTCGGCCCGATTAGGGCGCTGCGGCCATAAGCGCATAAGAGCCTGTAGTTGGGATCATCGCGCAGCACGGGGTCCTCGGTTGTTGCCGCTGACGGTGGCGCAGTTCCCAGACGCCGCGCAAGGCTGGATTGTGAAGGGCCCGCCGTCCGGCGCCTCTTGGCTGGCGGCGGGACGACAGCAAGTGGGGGCGCCAGTATCTCGGCTTTTACTTCGGCGGAAGGTGGCTCGAGGTTAGCAAACGGATCGGTCATCCTTCTTCTTTATACAAGAACGGAAAGAGAATTAAAAAAAAAAAATAATCGATGGGCGGCACGCCGTTATTGAAATGCATACTAGTCCAGCCGCGCACGGAGCCGTTCTCGCGATCGAGGGTAGAAACTGCAGGGATAGCCTCCCACTGCTGATCTCTGATCTTGGCCGATTGGTACTGCTCCACGAAAGCTGCCACTTGCATGCAGCCTTTCCAGCCGTTACCGTACGTTCTTCAAAGCTCTGTCAACCATGGAAGCATATTGGCGCCGTTCTCGCCCCAGTCGGCAGGCGCGTTGTCGCCGGCGGCACAGTTCTTCTTGCGGAATTCGGGTCCGTACACTGCCTGGATCTCCGCGGGTGTACCGACGAGCAGGACCGCTCCTTTGTACCAAGGGGCCAACGAGTTTTGCGACAGGCGCTGGGCCACCAGCTTCATCTGGCCGATGGTGCCTGCCGCGGCGCCCGCGCCCGCGGTGGACAGGGCCGAGTAGACGATCGAGCTGGTAGCGAGCGAGTCGGTCTGAATGATCGGCCGGGTCTCGGTTCCATGCTCGACTTGGTTGGCCTGGGCGGCGGCCGCCTTTTCTTCGCCGGTGTTGACTAGGGGCACGGTAGGGCCTCGGTTGCTCATGGTCGCATTTATAAATCACCCGATAAGAAATTTCTTTTTTAAATTACTTGCCGCCGCCAATCAGCTGCTGCTCGCAACGGGCGGCCTGTTCAGGCGTCACTTCCAATAAAATGGTGGCATCAGGAATTGCCGGCTGCTTGGACACTCTCGATGGGCGCTTCGGCCACGGTAGTCTGCAGGACTTCGATGGCCTTTCTTTCGGCGTTCTCTTGTTGTCGGCGTTTCTGCCCCGCGACGCGCGCCTGCTTTTCGTTGATTTTGCGCAGGGCCAGGGCTAAGGTCGGGTCAAAAAAAGCCAGGTATTGCATACTGCTCCATACGGTGCGACTTCTTGGCCGGCAGAGGGCACGAGCGCGCTGCTGCGAGCAGGCTTGCTACTTTTCACGCCCGCCCTCCGCTGCCGTTCTCGCTTTTTCTGCAATTGCGCGTTGCTTTTGGCGCCCGTTCCCTTCTTTTCTTCTACGAATTTCAGGTTCTTTGCTCGCCTCGCCTGGTTAGTCAGCTGTGTAACCAGCTTGTTGTTTGCTTGCTTCAGCGCGTGGATGAAAGCTTTGGCTTGCTCGGTCAGCACGAGACCGCTGCTGATGGCCTTGAGCTCGTCCTCTGGCACTGGTTCTTTCATTTGCTTCTAGGGCACGAGGAACATTTGCGCCAGCTCCGGATCCCTCGAAGTGTTCTTGTTGCCGGCTTTGTCGACCACGCGCTGCAGTTTGGGCACGCTGACGGCCGCTAGATGCTTTTCGCCGTAGGACACCAGCTGCCGCTCGTCTTCCACCGACTTGCGCCATTCAATGGCCTTTATTTCCTTCTTGGCTGGGTCCTGCTCTGCGTGGTACTCGATGAACAGGGCCTTGGACGCCTTCTCTGCGTCTTCAAATTGTTTCTTTTTGCGCTCATGTTCCTCTTTGTTAGCAGCGTTCATTTTTCTCTTTTCGTTCATCTTTCTCAGGAGAAAGACAGCGTCGTTGTCGTCGTTGTCGTCGCCACTGCCCTCCTCTTCGTCCTCCATGTCGTCGGCAGCGACTTCCTCTACCGCACCGTCGTCTTCATCGTCCAGGTCGGCGAGCTCGTGCTCGTCCCAGCTGCCGGGTTCCTTGAACCCTTCCCTGCGTACATCCGCAGGTGGTAATGCGGAGTCTGTACGCCCTTGCAGTCTTGGTCCGACAGTCCTTGCTTGCCCAGGACCCGCGAAAGCTGGGCTTTTGCGTCACTGATCGCCTTCTCGATTGTGATCTTGTTGTCATGGGCCCACTGCTCGATTGAGGCAGTGTACATCCGAGCTATCCCTTGGAAAGAGGCCTCCGGGTTCTCTTGGATCAGGGCCCGCAGCTTGTCCAGCTGGATAACCTCGACAGGAGCCGCACCCGCTGCAGCCGGCGGCGGTGCCTGCAGCAAGAGTCGTCCGAGCTCACGGGAGGCCTCGATTCTTTGGGCGGGCGCCTGCCCGTTGTCGTTGTATTGCAGCATGAGCCGCCGGGCTTCGCCCTGGATGCGCAAAACCTTGTCCTGCGCCTTCTTCTGGTCCGCCGCGATCTGCAGTGCGGCCTTGGCGTCTTTTTGTGTCTTCTCCATCGCAGCCGCGTTTTCCATTTGTGCCGCCGCGAGCTTTGCTTGCCGTTCGGCTTCTTCGATCTGAGCCTGCGTCCGCTGCGCCACTTTCTGTTCGTTGAGGTTCTTTTCGGTGTCTGCCTTGACTTTTGCGATTTCCTGCGCAGACTGGACGTTTGCTTCCAACAGATTGGCCTTCACTTCCTTTGCCTGCTCGATTCGAACCTGCTTGAGCTTGGCCTGTGCGGCCTGGTTCTTGGCCGCCAGCTGTAACTGGGCTATGCGCTCTTGCTCCTTGGCCAGCGCGACCAGCTCCGCTGCGTTCTTCTCTTCCTGCAGCCTCGCCCTGTTGGCAGCCTCGACCTCTTTTTGTTTCTTGACTCTCAGCCTGTGCGCGCATCTGTGCGAGTTGGGCCTCTATCACCTGCTGCCGTTGTGCCGCCTCGATCTGTCGCTTGTGCTCCTCGAACTCTTGTAGTGCTTCTTGCCGCTTAAGCTCCTCGCGCGCGACGTCTTCTTGTTTCTTGCGTTCAAAGGCCGCCCTTCTTTCCTGTAGCTTTTTTAGTCCTTCCTTGACGTCCGGTGGTAACTTCTGGTCCACGCCCTCCGGGCCGTCGCCCGCTGGCGCTAGTTCTTCTTGGTCCGCCGCGGGTGACAGTTCTTGTTGCTCTGCAGCCTTAACTTCCTCGCCCTTGCCCTCGACGCCGTCCTCGACTTCTCCATCATTCTCTCCGGCCCTCTTCTTCTTCTTCTTCTTCGCCGTCGTCCATCCCTGGCTGGTCGCCTTCTCCTTGCACCTTCTCTTCCTTCTTCTGTTCTGCAGCCGCCGGTGCTGGCTTCTTGTGCTCTGCAGCCGCCGGTGCTGGCTTCTGTTCCTCCTTCTTCTTCTCTGCAGCCGCCGGCGCGGCCGGTTCCGGCTCCCCTGCAGCCGCATCCGGCTCTTCGAACAGTTCCAGCTCGAACGCCTCTACCGGCCCGTGCGGGTGGTAGGCCTGCCTCATGAGCGCCTGGGCCTTGGCTAAATTCCCGAACATGCCGCTGCTGTTCTGACTTTGTTGTTTGAACGGCAAGGGCCGGTTGTCGAAGAACCGCCCGTTGGGCCAGCCCGTCCAGCTACCGCCGACCGCCTTCTTGACGTACATACGTTTTTTTAATTAGTCTGACTGCAAAAAAAAATCACTTGAGCCCCTCGTCTTTTATCTTCTTCCTGGCCGCCAGCCTGGCCTTTTTCTTTCGTATGGCTTCCGTCTCGTCTGACTTGCCGTGAAGGTCTTCCTCTTTCTTGATCTGCGCCTCGAGCTCGGTTATCGCTTCGCCCAGCTTATGGGACCATGCCCTCAGTTTCTCTTCTTTTTTTGGAGTCTTGTTCTCTTGGTACGCTGCTACTTGGTGTATAGCTTCTTGTGTCTTCAGGTCTGCTTTCTTGAGAATGGTGCCCTTCTTGAGCTGGTTCATCACCGTGGGCTTCTTTGCTTTTTCTTTCTCTTCAGCTGCCTTTTTAGCGGCCGCGTGCGCTGCCGTGTCGACTTTCTTGAGCTTACTGCCCGCCTTGAGGGCTTGATTAATCGCGTCTTGTGGGTCTGTCGGTGCCGCCTTTTGCGTTTGGTCAACCTTCTTGAGCTTTTTGCCCGCCTTGATGGATTGCATCAGGGCATCTGTCGGGTCTGTTGGCGCCGCCTTTTGCTTTTGCTCAGCCTTCTTTAGCGTCTTGCCCGCTCTGATGGATTGCATCAGCGCGTCTGTCGGGTCTGTCGAAGCAGCGCTCTTGCCGTCGCTGGACGCAGCAGCGGCAGCTGATGATGATGATGTTGATGATGATGACGCGCCAGTTGCTGCAGCGGCGGGGGTTGACGAGCCCGCGCCGGTCGTCGACAGCGGCGGAGCGGTGGGAATCGGCGAGCCCGTGCCGGCAGCAGCGGCAGCCGGTGCGACGGCGTCCAGCACGGCCGATAGCTGTGGGTTGGCATATTTCATAATGTGCCTGGTCCTGGCCGCCATCTCGGCCGAAGCGCCGCCGACAAGCCAGTGCGCTGCTTCTTGAAAGGCAGCGGCACATCGCTGGTAAAAGCGCTGCCGGCGTGCCTCTTGCGCCAGGGCTTCATGTTTCCTTCTCTCAAAATATGTGCAACGAAAATAAAAAAAATAATAATAATCTCACTTGCCCTTCTTAACAACGCCCACCGGCTTCTTCTTCTTCTTTTTGGGCTTCTTGGCCAGCGCGGTCTCCACTGCCGCCCTGGCTGGTTCGGCCTGGTTGACTAGCAAGCGCGTCCTGTCGGTGATTAGCGGCATCTTTTTTTTTTCTTTAGTGGAAGAAGTTAAAAAAAAAATGATGCAGCAACAGCAGCCGGAAGGCCCGGTCGAACGGCTGCCGGAGCCGGAACAGCAGCTCGGCGAGAAAACAATCGAAGAGAAGATACTCGACTATGTCGACAAGCAGAAAGACAAGGGCAAGAAGAAGAAGAAGAAGAAACAACAGCCGGCAGAACAGCTGCAGCCGACAGAGTTCAAGCGGAACATCGAAGTTTTCTACCCGCGCGAAAAGGGAGCGGGGCAGCTGTTCGTGCTCGTCGGCAAATCGGAGCGCGCTGCACTTTCGAGTTGAACATGATGCAATGTGACGTTTGCTCGCGCATGATGGGACTCACTGAGTTGCGGCCGGTAAGGTACTGCACCGCGATGAAGATCGTGATGTTATAATGGCGGTACGTGCCGAAAAGGTTTTGCATCCAGCGGTCGGTCGAGTCGATGAGGTCGTCAAACACAATGAACGACGGCTCCAAACGTTTGTTTTCCAGGTAGCGCTTCTTGAGGTTTTCTACATAGTTCTGCAAGATGTTCATCCTAAAACCTTCGTAGATCTTGCAGTGCTGCTCGCTCGCAAAGTGGAACGAAAAGCTGTTCTTGAACTTGGTGCGGACCATGATCAGGCCGTACTGGAAAGGGTCCTTCTTGCGTGCGCACAGGCTGTACAGGAGCCATTTCAGGAAACTTGTGGGAGAACTTTGGCCAGCTCTTCCCGAAAAAGGAGTTTTTTGCACACTTGGCCCAAGCGACGGACGAGCGCCACGTCGGGACACGGCATGCTGCAATGGTTTACCACGAGCACATCCACCCGCTTGAGTTCAATTACAAGTCCTGGCTCGCGCCCGCTTCGTTGCCGGACGGCGAAGTCATCCTCAGAGGGCCCGACCCGCCCAAGCAGCCGAGCCGCGCGGACATCCAGAAACAAGAGAGACTGAAACAGCTGACGTACCGCGCGCCGAGCTGGCTGCCGATTTCGCTCAAGGGGATGTCGCGCCAAGAGCGAGAAGTGATGCAACGAATGCTCTTTTACGGCGACCGCGCGAGACAGCGCCTGAAAAAGGACGGGAAGACTATGGCCCAGCGAGACAAGGAAATCCTCAAGCGGCTGGACGACCAAACCCGAAAGGCAGAGAAGCTGGCGGCGGAGCGGTTTGCACAACAGAACCAGATGATTACGCCGTTCAAGAACAAGTTCGCGTACACCAACGCTGGCACGAAGGTCAAGCCGCTCGCGCCTGTTATAGGTGGCGGGCCGCCCTCCGACGGTTACGACAGCTCTTAAATGCAAAAAAACAAAAGTTCTCCTTCCCATTAGCACAAAAGGGGAAGTTGCTAGCCGCGCTACCGGCTGATCTTTTGGTGGAAGTGCTGTCGTACCTCCGCATCGGCGAGGTCGCGCACGCGATCCGCCACCTGAAACGCACACAAAGCGGTTCGCGCGCGGCCGGTGGAAACGGCGCAAAGTGCAGAACGGCGAGCTGTCCGGCCTGCACAAATTCCTGAACGCTACTTTTAATTACGACACCAAGTCGCTGCCACGCCTCATCAACACCGTGTCGCGCAAGAGCGAAGTTATCTGCTTTGCCTGCGTCCAAAAAAAGACGGTCGAGGGCTACTGTGCCACCTGCTTCGTGTTTAACAACCGCCACAGAGTAATCACGCCCTTCGCCGCGTGCAAGCGCATGAGCCGCACGTCTTTCCCAGTAGATTGGAACGCGCTTGTTGTGTCTGGAGCGAGCTGTCCAAGAACTGCAAGTCCGTTCCTGACGCCCTCGAGATTGCTCACGGCAGCGGCGACGCTTGGTACAGAGGGCTGGTCGCTGACCCTGGCCTGTGTCCGCCGTGAAAGGCGTAAGTTCCAGTCCGACGCGAATTGCTCCACCACTTCGGCCGCGATTCCCAGGACGACACGAGACTCTGTCGTGACCCTGGCGTACGTGTCTATCCACCGCTTCCGGGCGGCGTACGAAGAAATGGGCTGGCCCGTTCTGCAAGTAGACAAGTGGACTAGTTATTTTTGGCTGACGGGAGCCGAAGAATTGGCCGCCTGGTTCTCGCCCCGGTTCAACAAGAATCTGTACATTACTGATTTTTAAATCTTCTTCTCGATTTTAATTTAAAAGCAAAATGCTCTGGGAAGCTATCAAATTCATTTTCTTTTTCCCCGTCCTGCTCGTAAGTCAGAACAGGGGACAGGAGTTCGAAAGGAGGCATTGTCTCTTCTTCGTTGTCAACTGGACCAACTGCCTTCAGGGGCACAAACCCACGTGCCCGCACGTTGTCCGCGTTGTTTCGGGAATTTGAATTTCGAAATGTGACCATCGGCTAAGCGGTAGGGGTGCAGCTGGAGGTGTCTGCGAATTCGTTCCGCGCAACGGCTAGGAGTCAAAAAAGGAAACGTTTTCCCGGCAAAATCAATCAGCGAAATTTTCCCGTCTGGCGCCACTCTGCACGGCTTTACTTGGCTCATTGCACTTTTATATTTTCAATAAAGTCAGATTATGAGCTTTTAATTCTTGAATCTCTTAGCACAATTGCATAAACCGCGTGATCTGAGCGGCTGGTGTAGGATCGGCCGTATCAAGAGCGACATTTGCACGATTGGCAAAACGGTAGGAAGCCTTCACGGAAAAAATGGAATCTAACGTTCCGCGCCAAAAACCGGGCCGGCGCAGTTCTCCGGCATGTTGTTGCAAATTTGCAGCGAAAAATTCCACGGCCTGCCTGCGTAATCGTTCGGCTCTGGTCTCGCGAGGCAGCTGTTCGAGTGTGGGGGGAATGACGTATGCGAGCTCGCCCTTCAGACGGTTGAAGTCCTCCGCCAACCTAGCCCCTTGGTCCACGATGGCCTGCACAATCTTGAGCAAGTCGGGCTCCGTCAGGGACGGGACGCTGCGTGTTTGCACTTTTACAGAATCGTAGAACATCTGGGACTTGAGGTTCGAGACGGCCTCGGTGTTGTTGGCAAACATCAGTGAGTGGCCGAGCACCCGCGACATGAAGATGGTGCGCGAGACTTGGCTGTGCTCACCGTACAGCGCGTAGGCGCAGTTGGCGTAGATGGCCCGGAGCTTGTGTGGGCTGGGGATGAGAAAAATCCTTCGCTCGTTCGTAGTGCATCTGCGTGAGGTAGTCGAACCCCGCTCCCTTCATGGCCGCGGTGACCTGGTCTTTAATGAGCGCTTGGCTAGGCGTGTCCGTCACTTTTTTCGACTCGGCGAGCGTGTTCATCCACGGCAGCGTCATCCGTTTGGCAGGCGGAGCCAAAGGTTGCTCGTCCTCCTGTGCTAAGATCTCTGCGCGGTGCGTAGTCCAGCTCAGGTAACCGCTCTTGGGCCTGTCCTTTTTCATGAGCTTGTTCTCTTCGGGCGCCAGCCGCGAGCGGTGCCTGAAGTGGTTTTCGATCAGCCACCTCATGTGCTTCCAGATGCGCAGCACGCCGGCCGACGTGGCGGTAGGCAGTGCGATCGGTTTGCCTATAAAGATCAGGTCCTGCAAATCGCTGTCGGCCGGGTCTGAGTCGGGCGCGGCCCCCTTCTTGGCCGCCCTGTGCTGGACGACGCGCTTCTGTCGCCCGATCTCCGAGAAGATGATATGTTCCTCTTCGTTCACGTGCAAGAACTCCGACCATTTCCAGAGCTCTATCTGCCGGCAGCCCAGAATCGCGAGCAGCAGGAAGCTCTGCAGGGCCCAGAGCGGGTAGCGCATCGTCGGCGCAAAGGGGCCGGTGTTGGTGCGCTTGGCCTCGGCCGATTCGAAACAGTCCGCTTCAGCTAGCATGGCCTGGTACAGTTCGTCCAGGAACGCAAACCACGGGTCCGCGAGCAAGGTGTTCCGCTCGGTCAACTTCTTGACATTGACTTCGTTCGTCTGCCTGACGGTGCGCTGGTTCAGCGTCCGGTCGCGGAAGAGGGACCCTTGCGTAAAGTGCTTGACCACGAACTCCTTGCCCCAAGCGCACCGCGAGGGCTGTTTGGAATTGTCTTTTTTCTTTATGTCCGCTTCCTTGTTGCTCGCGAGAATGAGCCACTGGGTTCTGAACTTCACGTACGCCTTGCTTCTCATGTCGGAGTGCGGCTTGCACGCGTCCACCAGGTCGTTGATGAACGGCAGCCATTGTTCGACATCGCTGCGCAAGCGCAGCAGCTGGATGCAGCAGTCCAGGAGACAGATCCAGAAGGGCTTCTTGGCCGCGCCCTTGACAGTGCAATACTGGTGGTTGGGGCCGAACACGTAAGTCCTGAAGGAACCGACGTCGTCGTGCCATTCGTCGCGGTTCTCTATTCTGGCGGCGCTGTCCGGAAGCGTGAGCCAGGCATTCTCGTCCGAGGTCGCGATGACCTTGAAATCGACCATGATCGCCTCCTTCGAAGACTCGTCGACATCGACCTCCTCCACTCTGTCACGCGCACTGCCGTGCGCAATCTCGACCGGATTATTGATATCACCACCTAGCCCGTCCTTGAGGCTAAAATGTCTAACTTGGAGCACAGGCCCGTCGGGCTCGGCATCTGTGGACTTGCAGATCTGTTTATGATCCTGGGACTACCTTTTAAGAGCCCCGAAGCCGCCGTCCTGAACGAGCGCCTTTCGCGCGAGATCTACTACGCGGCGCTGAGTGCCAGCGCCGAACTGGCCAGAGAAAAATGACGATACCCTGCATTTCGAAGGCAGCCCCGCCTCACAGGGCAAGCTGCAACCGGACCTCTGGGGTGTGGAGCGCTCGACTGGCAGATGGGTTAGGCTGAAGGCAGACATCAAGGCACATGGGCTGCGCAACAGCCTCTTCATCGCGCTCATGCCCACCGCCAGTACTTCGCAGATACTCGGTGTTTGCGAGAGTTTTTATCCAATCTACAGCAACCTCATGGTCAGGAGGACCCTGGCCGGCGAGCACGCTATACTCAACCTGCACTTGGTCAAGGCTCTCGAACAAAGGGCGCTCTGGACCCCTGCTGTCAGAGAGCAATTGCTGCGAAACGTCGGCTCTGTCCAGGAACTTTCCGTGCCGGACGACATTAAACAAGTGTACAAGACCGTCTGGGAAGTGCCGATGAAGGCCCAGCTGCAACTCTCCGCGCTGCGTGGTCCTTACGTGTGCCAGTCGCAGTCACTCAACGTCTACTTGGCTAACGCTACCGAGCGCAAGCTATCTAGCTCACACTTGTACGCTTGGGAATCAGGCCTCAAAACCGGCTTCTACTACCTTAGAACCAAGGCAGCGACTAGTGCCAATGTATCGTGTAACGGTGACGTGTGTGTCATGTGTACAGTTTAATTAAACTAAATCTGCAGTCAAATCCATGGCACTGACGCCGCCCTCGCCGTTCTCTTCGCCTGACAGAGACACTCCAAACGCGTCTCGTTCAGAGAGGTCCTGGTCCGTGTAAGGCATACCCTCTTCTTGTTTCCGGATCTGCAGCACGCGCCAAGAGAGCGTGACTTTTTCGCCCTTGCTGCACAGCGCAGTAGCTTGAATGACACACTTCACCACGTCGCCCTTTTGCAGCGTGTTAGTGTCTCCGCCTCCGAGGAACCGGGCGCCCGTGACGGTGACTGTCAGACGAGGCGCCCAGGCGCGGTCCGACTTCTGCGAAGTGCGCAGGCGCGTACAGGGCTGGTAGCAGCATTTGACCTGCTCGTCGCTCTTTGCCATCGGGACCGCCCTCTTCATTGCCAGGACAATCTTGTCGCGGTTTTCAACAACGATCTCCGCAACACGGTCGTCAATCGTTCACATCACCTTGTAGGCCTGCAGCACCGCGCCATACTGTCGCGCGTGCTTGAAATCAAGGTCAATGTTTGTTTTAGCGGCCTTGTTGCCTTGATCGTACACAGACGGATCCCAGGCAAGCTGCATGGCGGGCAGAACCAGCGTGAGGCTCTTGTCGCCGTAGCACAGGTTCGAAAAGATGCTCTCGTAGGCGCTTCTTGGTTCCGACATGCACAGCATCTTCGGGTCGGCCGCCGTGAAAAGATGCGTTCCGCCGGGCGCTCGACTCGCTGTCGCCTCTGTTGCTGGACGCCAGGGTCGAAGCGACCGTCGACAAGCTCGTGCTCTGCGGCCGACGGGCTCGTCGCGCAGTTCGTGGTCCCTTTTTCGGGCGCGAACGGCGACTATGTCAACTTGATGTTCCCAAAGTGTGTGTTCAGCGTTGACCTCAAGGAACTGTCCTGCTGGCTATCTACTTTCCGCGAAGGCATGATACTCGAACTGTCCGTCGCGGTGGATATTAACAAGCTGTGTGTCGAATTCTACAACGAGTCCAAATCGTTCGAGCACTACAGTGACCTGACATCGCTGCTCGTGTTACAAGAGGCTTCCTTCCTGCCGACTACCGAGTGGACCAATCTCGATCGCCTCGTCGAAGTCTCTGGCCCGGCGCTGAACGCCGTGATCAGGCACCATTCGAAGAGCAATTCGCACTGCCTGCTGTTTGTGGAAGTGGACAGGGGTGTGGTGGTGGGGTCTGCACGGCTCGCTGCGGGCGGTGGACGCAGGCTGGTTGGCACGCACCAGCCTTGGCGGCATTGCTCTGGTCGCGGAGGACAAGGAGTCGCTGCTGCGCTCGGACCTGTCACACCCGCCCGTTTAAGCAGGCGAGTGTGTCTACGCCCTGGAAATCCTCAAGAAGATACTCAAATCATGCGCTTTCCAGGAGGAAAAGACGGGCAGGGTGCTGGTCGGCGTTACACAGAATGTGCTGCACCTCGTCTTCAAGCGGGACGGCGGTCCGTGGCTCAAGTACACTATTCTGGCCGACGCCAATGAACCGCCTCCCCCTCTGCCTACGCTCGCGCCGTTTCCATTGACTGCCGACAGCGCCGCCGAGGACGAAGAGAGCCGCAAGCTGATCAAGCGCAAGAAGAAGAAGCTCAAGCGGACGAGAGACGAATCCCAGGCAGGCGCTTAAGCCTCCTTAGCGTGTACTTGCGGCCTGAAAGTTGGCTAATAAAATTTTTCTGTGTCTCTTTTCTATGCACTGGCACGTACCAGTTAGTCACCCGGCCCAAGGCCCTGAAAGCCGAGTTGTCTAGCGGCCCTCCGTAGTCTAGTAGCTCGTGGCGTGGCGGCGCCGGCTGAACTAGCTGCTTGTGCAGATTCAATCTTAAGTAAGAGTGCAGGAGGTCCATTGAACGCGAACGCAGCGTCTCGGCAATGCCATAGTCCGCGTACGCGGCCGCGCAGCCCACCGTGCAGAAGTGACCCCAGACGCACAACTCTTCGCCCGCGTGGGCTATTGGCAGCGCTAGCCCGAACCACTTGCTGTCGTCCCTCGCGCAGCCGTACGAGCAGTGCAGGCACTTGCCCTTGTAAGATTCAGTGTCCTCCATCCTTTCTGACTTCCTCGTCTTTTTTCCACTCTTTCATTTGTTTCAAATCTTGAATTTTAAACGGCCACGTTCGATCTGGGCACCCATACATACATACATACATACATACATACATGCATACATACATACATACATACATACATTAATACACACATACATACATATACACATACATACATACATACATAGTATTACATGCATACATGCATACATACATACACATACATACATACATACATGTGAGCGTGTTGCTCTCTTACCATCTGTCTGTTCACTAGCCAGCATTGCGACGTGTACAACTCGTGCTCTGTCTTGACTAAGCCACACTTCGAGCAGTACGTACCTGTGGTTGCCAGGCTGAAAGTCCAGACGTGTTCGCAGGACATAATATGACGGCCGGCAGACATGTCGGCTACACTCGCCTGAGCCGGTTCCGTCAGATAACACGCGAGACGTTCAACCTTCGAGGTGTCAATCAGTCTGCGTCGTGTGTCAGCCCGGCCTTGTTAGCACAGGCGAGGCGCCTGGTCCACAAAGGGCGGGCACAGAACAACGCGACGCCCGCTCGCCTCGCTTACATCTGGCGCAGGGAGAAGCTAGGCCCGCTAACCATCGACAAGGCCAGCCAGCTGTGCCACCTGCTAGGCTGCGGCCGGGGCCGGCGGGAGCCGAGCAAAGAAACGCTAGAGGAGTTGGAACGCCTCTTCAAAAAAGTAGACGCCTGCTGGCCCAAGGTACTGAAGAAGCTGAGGCAGCGCTATGCGTGGGCGAAGATGTTTCGTCAATTATCAGACGTTACTGAGGGCTTTCCTGCTGTTGATGGACGAAGAAGAGCTAGCGGCATAAGTGCCGGAGCTGAAACAAGCCGAGTCGAGGCACAGACAAAGCGCCATGTTCGCGCTCGTTTGCGAAGAACAAGGCTGGCCTTTCCTCCCCTTGACTGCTTCACTGAACGGCAGCGGCCTCGCGCGCCCGCTCGCGAGCCATCTTTTGTCTGGCCCGCACGCCAAGAAGAAAAAGAAAAAGAAAAAAAGAAAAAGACGCCGGCCGTGATTGCTGTGGCTGTTGCTGAAAAAACAAATCTTGTACTACCTAATCATTAAATACAAAGAATGTGGGTCAGCAGCGGGAGGTTTGGTGCCGGTCCGAACGGGCGTGAGGTCGTTGATTTCACTGGAGGCCCGTCCCAGGCGGAAATCGACGCCTTTAATAACACAACTCCGCAAGAAATCCGCGAAGGCAAGAAACCGGTGCCGAGCTTCGCGAGACTGCCCTTGCACAAGTATTTTGCTAATAAGCTGTGGTTGTGGTCAACCTACAGGGAGGGCTTCATAAGCGGGCTGAAGAACCTCCAAGACAATCGCGAGGAAGTCCTCGACCGCGTGCACCTGGTCTCGCTAGGCGTCGAACCTGCCCTGCACCAGCCTTCGCAGCGGCTGGCGGCGGTCATCAACTCGCGCCGGGGTAAATGGAGCGAGTTTATCATCAAGGGCACCGAGAAGAGCGGCGTGCTGCACGCGGTCGACACGTTTCGCGGCACGGGGCTAGTCGACTATTTTCTTGTCCGGTGTGAGGAAGCGGGGCAGACACAGCGACGCGAGGTTGCAGACGGCGGTCTCTTCTGACGAGGACGTTTGCATGATCTCCGCGCACAGGTTCGAGTTCTTGATAGTGCCCGAGTGCTGCTGGTTGCTCTTGGCGTTGGCATGGTCTCGAAAAATGAGGTAAGGCGACCCGGTTTCAATTTCTGCTCGAAGAATAGCGGACCACAGGTGCCTGGCTTTCACTTTTTGGCCTTGCTGCGTTTTCTCGGCGTGGGTGTAGCGAGACTCCCAAAACTTGCCCCAGCACTCGTCTAGCCCCGACACCTCGGTCGGACAAAACAGTGTCCAGTCACCGTCGTCCTTCACTCGTTGCATGAACAGATCGGGTATCATCAGCGCCGTAAACAATTCCCGCGCGCGATTTTCCGCCGCGCCCGTGTTCTGGCGAAGTTGGAGGAACTCGTAGATGTCCTTGTGCCACGGGGGCATGTACACCGCAAAGGCCCCCTTCCTGCGTCCCGACTGGTTGGCGTAGCGACTCGTTTCATTGAGAATACGACAGAGAGGCACAACTCCGTCGCTCGTCCCGTAGATCTTGGATCCTGCCGCCCGCACGTTGCCGATGTACAGCCCTATGCCTCCCGCGTGTTTGGAAACGACAGCACATTCTTTCACGGTTTCGAAGATCCCGTTGAGCGAGTCTTCTCTGATAGGCAGCAGGAAACACGAAGCCAGCTGCTGGTTCCTGTGCAGGCCCGCATTGAACATAGTTGGCGAGGCGTGTGTGTACAGGCCCGAACTCAGGAGGTTGTAAGTGTCCCGGATCTTGAGCAAAGCGCTGTCTTCGCTTTCTGCTAGGTTGTGGTGTAGCGCAATTGCGATTCGCAAGTACAAGTATTGCGGCGTCTTGCAGATCTTGTTGTGCACTCATGGAGGAGGTAGCCTTGTTTGAGCGTGGTTATGCCGAAAAAGTCAAAAGTGAGGTCTCGTTCCTGCCTTATCATTGCGTTCAGGGCGGCGGCGTGCTTGTCCACAAAGATCGAGAACGATGGCAGAAGCGACAGGCGCAGATGATCCATCGAGCAGGCGAAGGTAACGAACAATTTTTTTGGATATTGCTGGCCTCAAGTCGGCCTCCGAGCAGCGCAAAGTCCGGGTGATAAGAGGCCAAAGCAGCACAGCTCGAGGCCGCGAGTCCATCCAGCTCGGACGTGGAGATACCGTTTCGCAGGCCGGCAATAATGGTTTTGGCCACCTCGACCGCGTTGGCGCCGGGCAAGTCACTCGCAAGGACCGAGATGCGGTGCAGGATCTTGTCGAAACACACCGGCTCAAACGACCCATCTCAAACGACCCATCTCTTTTTTTGACCTGCATTGGCAGTGCTTACATTTCTAGGCACGAGAGAAAAAAAACTGATGGAGCTAGATCATTCTCTGCTGAAATGCTGGAAGCCGAAATACAAAGCCAGCAGGGCGTCCGTCACTAACAATTCTCCTTTCCCCGTAGCAGCAAACAGCATGTACAAGAGCCCGTGCCACAGGCGGTTCTCGGCCCACCACACTTTGCCGCACAGGAAGCATTTTTCTTGTTTGTTCAGAACTTCAGAAAGCCACACTACGGCGGGGACCATGGCAAGAACGCGCAGTTTGTCTTTGGTCGGTGGTGCAGCGTCAAGTGCCACTTTGGCTAGTAAAAATCTGGCAGGAAGGCACCCACCGACAAAAAGCCAAGAATTGTCTTTAGCTTGTGTGTCTGTCATGTCTAGCTTAATCAGCCAGAAGCTGTAGGCCTTTGAGTCGAAAGTTCAATTCTCTGATGCTGCTACTGTCAGGCGCGCCTTTTTTTTTGGGTTTATTAATATGTTTTGAGGAAAAAAAGTTTTAATGAAACGGTATCAGAGTCCCGGCGCGTCATTAGTCACCTTTTGTTTCTTTAGCGGCCTGTGATCTCGGTACAGGCCGTCATGGAATTGCTCTGCAAAGCACACGGCTGCATGGCCTTTTGTTTTGCCACCATTCATCTTGTGGAGCACAAAAGCGGATTTCCTCTTCTTGGGGCCTTTTTCTCTCTTTCTTTCTGATTTGTCGTCATCTTTCGCTAGGTACAAGCCAAACCTGTTCACCACGTGTTGCAGTCTGCCCAGTGACGACTTGAATCGCTTTGCGTGCGCCGTCTGGTCCTCGGACCTAACCCCTGCTTGTGAATAAAACAGGTCGTCGCAGGCGCGTCGCCATACAGCGTCCTTCTCTTGCAGCAGCTGGTGAGGAATCTCTGTGTGCAGGCCTTGCTCGTGATCGCATTCCCCTGGCTTTTTGGTACAGGCACTAGCATCCAGCTCGCCGAAATCGCTTTTGCCCAGCGCCTCGCTAACGGTTTTAGCAACTTCGTACAGCTTGGTCGCGTCTTCCTTTGTCGCGAGGATCTGCTGTGGCCCGGTGAGCTTGATTGCGCTCCGGGCGGCCGCCTGCGAGTCGAGCTTGGGCAAAGCAGACTTGATACGCTGGAAATCCCTCACTAACTCATTAGTGACGAGCTTGGCGGCGTAGGAGAAAAAGCCAGGGTACCGGGCCAGCACGCTCACCACCTGCTTCTGCATCTCCTCCAGCGAATGCATGCCCTAAATTGCTCCATCTGGTCCTTGCGCCACAGCACGTCGCGTTCAATGGAGCTGCTCTTCCAGTCAACCAGCTCGGTCAGCACCAGGCGCAGCAGCACGTCGTCTTTAGTCTTCGTCTGCTTCTTCTGTTCTCCGCCGCCATTGTCGCTTTCTTCTGTTTCGTGCCATCCTTCTTTCTCCGCGCGCGCGGAGGCTAGCTTCAGCAGTCGTTCATCCAATGGCTTGGCTTCGTCAAGTGTTATGATGAAGTCGGTGGACAGCTTCCGCCAGCAACCGTAGCCCAGATCTCTCTGGTGCTCGACCTCACGGGCTACCAGGCGCAGCTGCAGAGAAGTAGGGGCTTCGTACCTGTGCACCCGGCCGCTGTCGTTGGTAAATTCGCATACCCGCCGCGCGCCGTCTACGAGAACCCAGTCCGAAACCTTGCCTTTCTTGGCAGCCTTGTCGATCATCTGCTTTTGTTTTTGCGCAAAGTTCTGGAGCATCGTCTTGAACAGCTGGCAGTGCTGCCAGGCCTTCCCTGTTCGCGCAAGGGCTTCGTCGTAGAACCTCACGGGGCCTAGCCCGCCGTCGCCGAAATAGGCCAGGATAGTCGCGGGCGCTGCCAGGTTGCGCGCTCGCAGCAGCATCTGCGCCAGGCCCCGGCCGGTAGGCCCAGTAACAGCCACCTTGCGTTCTCTGTCCGCACAGTTGAGCATGACGAGCTGGAAGGGCGTCTGTGCGTCTACTGCCACCATAGCAGCGGACGTGGAGAAGATGCAACGGCAGTCGCGACCTTCGCAGTGTCTCTCGTCCAGGTTGTCAACGCACTCGCAGTCGTCATTGTAGCACAGCCAGCCATCGATGTTCGCCAACATGCGCTGCTTCGTTCTCTCCGCCGTCCTGCCGTCCAAGATGCGCACCCTCGCTCCTTCTGCCCACTCGCTGCGGACCTTGGTGTCGTGTGAGTACCTGGCATTCTGTTCAGCCGGCCTTGGGGCCGGCCGGCCTGTTCTGCCGGCACAGCATCGTGGCGTCCAGCTCGGGCGTGTGGTGCAGCAGGGCCTTTCCTTCCTTTACTAGTTCGTCGTACGCTTTGCGCGCTTCCGGGCTGCCCACGAGGTGTGGAAAAGTGTGGCCGAGCCGGACCATGTCGTCGTAGGTAGACTCCAGCACGCGCTATGACCGGAAACAGGTCCAGCTACGCTGTGAGTTGTCACTGAGGCTTTCCGCCAGAGCCGCTTTTCAGGTATCATATTCCGGCACGATCTTCAACCTGCGCTCCAACGAGGGCAGAATGTAGGAGTAATGGTGAAACTCGACCTGCGCCTGCGCCTGCTCCAGCGTGTCGCACTTTGCGCGCTTGAAGGCGATCCCTTCTTCCTTGCTGCAAAACAAGAAGTCGTACAGCCTGCTGCATTCTGTCAGGTCCTTGTCCATGATCAGTAGGCGCTCCGTTCGTTCGCACACGTTCAACAGAACAGTATTGTTGGTGCGCAGATTGAATCGGCTGGTCTTCTCGCTCACTGTCTGGTCGCAGATCAGAACGAACTCGTCCAACACACAGAGCGAGTATCGCTGGATGAAGGGTAGCACGCGCCGTCGCCCCTTTCCTTGCTTTGCAGCTTCCACAACGACTCCTCCTGGCAAAAGACTATTTTTGCCTCGTACAAGTCGTGGTAGGAACCGGTGGCCTGATTTCTCTCGTAGTACACGACGGTGTCGTCGATGATGCATTGCAGAACAGCGAGATTGCTGTCGACATTTTGTAGTTGCGCCAGTTCCTCTTCACAGAATCGCTTCAGTTCTGCTGCCTTCCACGCATGGCACTGGAGCTGCAGTCCGCCACCGCCACTGGTAGCCTGTGTCCGTCGTCCCGTGACCCACAGGATCCTGGCGCCAGGATTCTCCCGGCGCAGCCTGTAGATGAGCTCAAAGGCAGTGTAGGTCTTGCCCATCCCCGTCCAGGCGTTGAGGCATTGCACGCTGTGCTTCTCAAGGCAGCTCAAGTGTTTAGGCTCTTAAAATTGAAGGAAAAGACACCTGGTAGGTAACAAGTAATGCAAACTGGAGTTTGAATTTGTCGCGACAATGATTTGAAAGGTAGGACATCAGCAAACACACGAGACAAGACAAGAAAATCAAGTCGAAGGGCAAGGGACCCCTAGTGAAAATACATCAAACGCTCCTTCCGCCTTTGGCAGTTCAGATTCGTCCATCTAGTCAATGACAATACATGGTACATTCAAACATTGTTGCAAGACAGAGCTAAAATTGCAGACTAATTCATTTCCCGCGCGATCGGTTTTTCTGCCATGTTTACATCATTTATTGTTGATAAGACACGCGCACATGTATGCAAGGGAGCACAAGCGCAGTGCCATCTAGCTCTCTCTCTCTCTCTCTCTCTCTCTCTCTCTCTCTCTCTCTCTGTGTCTCTCTCTCTCTCTCTCTCTCGCTAGCTTGCTCTCTGGAGTCTCAATTTCTTTCTTTCTCTTCCCCTTTCTTTTCCCTTCATCTCTTTCCTTGTCCTCCAGACAATCGTTTAGTTGTTGAAATATTACAAGAATAACAAAGTATAAATGCCAAGGTAAGGTCTGTTATAAAACGCAGTGCACCGATAGATAGATAGATAGATAGATAGATAGATAGATAGATAGATAGATAGATAGATAGATAGATAGATAGATAGATAGATAAATAGACAGGTGAAGAATGCATAAAGTCAGAGATCGAAACATCGCCTGACCTGCAGCTGATCCATGCCCTGAACCTGACGGCGAGCAACCACAGATGCTAGCTGAGGCTCACAGTACGATGTCGAGTATTTGACACCCACAGGCTTGCCAAAGTCAGCCGCGGCATCAAAGTCGATCAGGACAAACTTGCTGTTACCGATGCTGATAATGTTGTTGGGCTGCAACAAACAACCAAAGCAATGGAGCAGCAGCGGTGGCAACAACAGACAAGAAGAACCATATATGTATAAGGAGAGACATGTAGATTGATTGGTTGGTTGGAAGATATATGTAGATAGAAAGATAAATAGATAGATAGATAGATAGATAGATAGATAGATAGATAGATAGGCATTGCTGACCTTGATATCACCGTGCACCAGCCGACGGGCGTGCAGTTTCTCCAGACAGGCAATAATCTGCAAAACGATTTCTTGCACCTTCGCGACCAGGGATGTCTCGTCTAGATAGATTAAATCAAGGTAAGAGAACTAGAACGCACAGAATGGAAGGAACCTTCTCAGAAACTCAGCCAGGGAGTAGTCGCCCGCCGGCATGACGAGGCAAAGCTCATCCTTATGAGTGCGGATCAGGGGCAGCACGAGCCCAGGCAGTGAACCCAACTTGTCGCGGGAGCGCACCTGGCGAAATAGCACAGGAATAAATTGAAAGCACATAAATACATATACTTTGAGAGATAACTAAAATAACCACAAAAACAACTACGAAAATGCAACAACAACAACAATAATACATTTAAGAGTAATGATAACGAAAACAAAGAAACACAAAAAAGATATACACGCACGCACACACACGCACGCATGCACAAAGAGAGAGAGAGAGAGAGAGAGAGAGTGAGTGAGTGAGTGAGTAAGTGAGTGACCTCGCGTTCGAAACTATCCTGCGCTCCTGGTACCCCTGATTTGATGACTTTGAGAGCTACCTGGAATCATACACAAACAAACTTATGCATATTATACATATATACACATGCATATTGCACATGCGTACATACATATGTATGCAACAATCCTCCCCCCCCCCCCCCCCCCGCGGGCCCTCCGGCCGAAAAGTTTGTGGCAGTTAGTCATGTTGCTTCTAATTTTTCCCATTCAATATTATTCAAACAGCTAGTCTTTTCATTAGCCCATTCCATTCAATATTATTCAAACAGCTAGTCTTTTCATTAGCCCCCAACATGCGGGAAGTTAGCTGCGTTAGTAATACTTTAATGCCTTCCTTCATATTGACCTGACCGCTAGTTTACGTTTTTTTTTTTTTTTTTTTTTTTTTTTTTTTTTTTTTTTTCAGTCAACTTGCATCAAAACGATCAACTGCCAACTGCCGGGACAAGTTCACCCATATCCAGCACTAACATGTACGTTATTCTTTACTACGTGTGAGTATGAGATGTCATGGCATGCTGAGTACTTTTGCGTCTTGTACGTTCTCAGCCTTCATGTCTTCCGCCATCCACACAGAACAGGTGGGGGACTCATCTGACCAACCAAGGTTACAGACAGAAGGAGCAGCACAATAGAAGAAGTTCATACAAATCGACTAATTCCAACACAAATGCTCGCCAAGTTAGAAATCAAGCAACATACTAAGCGACATAGGACATATGCAGTACAGGCTGGTTCTGGGGCACGACGGTATCGTCCCAGGTATAACTCAAAACCGTACGTCGCAAAATATTCCTGAGTGGCAGGGTCGCTAGAACCTTTCCCTAAAGTGGCACAAGCATTTTGGCAAGGTTGGTGGTGCTTCGACGACGCAGGAGGCTCACCTGCCTTCCTTGCTGCGGCCTTATCCAAATCAAACTCGTCGGAAGTGGTGAGCACCTTGTATGCCGTGAGAAGACCAACTGCCAAACCAGACGTGTTTTACTCTCTATCTCTCTTTCTCTCTCTCTCTCTCTCATACTCGCTCTCACTCGCTCTCACTCGCTCTCACTCGCTCTCACTCGCGCTCTCTGTCTCTCTCTGTCTCTCTCTGTCTCTCTCTGTCTCTCTGTCTCTCTGTCTCTCTGTCTCTCTGTCTCTGTCTCTCTGTCCCTCTCTCCCTCTCTCTCTCTCTCTCTCTCTCTTTCTCTCTCTCTCTCTCTCTCTCTCTGTATATGTATGCGTATGTATGTACGTTATGTATATATGTATGTATGTATGCATGTATGCATGCATGCATGCATGCGCATGTATGTATGTATGTATGTATGAATGTGTGAATGTATGTATGTATGTATGTATGTATGTATGTATGTGTATGTATCCGTATGTGCATGTATCCGTAGGTATGTTGGTACGTATGTACGCCCATCTGTGTGTGTGAGAGTTCTTAAATATGATCTACCACGAGCTGCGTTTTGCAGAAGGATGTCTGGCGTGGCCTTGCGCTCTTCAGCCATCTTGATTTCTGGGATGGCCATAAATCGTTCGACATTTCCAGGGATTCCGCTTTGACGCCCCGAAAGAAGTCGGCCATGAGTTGCGATCTCCGGCCTTGCAAGTTATTTTGCTTAAGTACTTTGGCGCACCAAGCATTCATCTGAGCCATGCAAGTAGACAAAATCAAATAGAGGAGTGCGGAAAACAACAACAACAACAACAACAACAACAACAACAACAACAACAACAACAACAACAAAAAGGCTAAGTATCGTAAATCAAGGCGAGATACAGAACACATCAACGCACAAAAGCTTTCACATGCAGCCACCTTAGAGTATCTTGTGAGGTCTTCTTCCCCCAAATCCACCTTTACCTCGCGAAGACTCATGTTGATCTGCACCCACGCATCAGTCAGGAAACACCCAACCAGCGTCACAGCAAAAAGGATGAGAGCAAAGAGACATTGTCCTCACTTGCTACATTATTGACTGTACTTTTCTCACGTTGCATATATCATGTGCATGTGATGTGTCCGAGTCTTAAGGCTTAAGCTTAGAGACTTTTCTGACCAACCGGCTCCGCGCACATCTCGGACCGAGTAATTCTGCCGCAGCTCCCCTGGTTCTACACGTAACGGTCTTCGTGTGACGCTCTCAACATTTACTGTATGATTAATCTATTGTAAGCTTCTGAGCTTAGTTTGAAGCTTATTCTCAGCTCAATTCTTTCAAGCTTAGCATACCAAAACCGATGCTGACATTACACCTGTAGGCCGTATGCATTGGCGTGAGAGTCACTATGATATGTTACAAATATATTGACGATTTTACATATATGTATATTCGGGGGAGGTGGGGGGGGGGGGGGGGGGGAGGGGGGGAGGGGGGGAGGGAGGCATTGTTGAAGTGTGTCGTATACTTTTTTTTGTTTGCGCGCGCGCGCGTGTGTGTGTGTGTGTGTGTGTGTTGGGGGGGGGGGGGGGGGCGATAGCATATTATCTCAAAAACGGATAAATGTACTAAACCAAACGCAATCTCACCCCCCCCCCCCTTATGTAGCATCTACAGAACCTTGTTTGCCTGCAGTGACATCAAAAATACAACTTGTTACACATGCTACCGCGGCGCAGTAGCAAAATGTATTTGAATGTATTTTGCCCAATAGGTTGAACGGCAAATATGTATGTCCTTTGTGTGTGTTTAGGTCAATACAGCGTTGCAAGTGTTGGAAGTACATGACAATAATATTGGCCCAGAGGGCGCTGCTGCGATCGCCGATATGCTCAAGGTACCTCCAACGCTTTCGCGATGTGCCGTGCTCCTTCTGCACCAATCGAGTTGCTTGAAATGTCTAGCTTCTCCAGCTTGCACTCCTTGTTCTCCTGTACGCACAAATACACTCTTCTTCAGTGCTACCGCGCGCGGTAGCATGTCTAACAACTTAAATGTATTTGTGATGTCACTGCAGGTAAACAAGAATCTGCAGACGTTGTGGATTGCAAATAATAGTATTGGAGATGGTGCAGAAGCGTTTGCAGACGCGCTTAAGGTACCTGCAGGGCCTTCGCGATTGCTGTTGCGCCTGCGTCGCCGATATCGTTGCCGTAGAGGATGAGTGTAGCCAGGCAAGTATTCACCTAATACCATTCACAGTGCGATGCGGATACTTTTGCATGCTACCGCGCGGCGGTAGCATTTGTGTGTATATGAGAGAGGCACAGTGTGTGTGTGTGTGTGAGTGTGTGTGAGTGTGTGTGTGTGTGTGTGTGTGTGAGAGAGAGAGAGAGAGAGAGAGAGAGAGAGGCTGCGATAAAAACTCTACGATTGCGTAATTATCAGGTGAACAAGTCTTTGAAGGATTTGAGCCTCAGGAGCAACAACATTGGTCCAGAAGGAGCAAAAGTAATCGCGGCCGCGCTTGAGGTACCTTTAGTACTTCTCCAATAGCTTGCGCTCCCGAATCTCCGATTTGGTTCGATCCCAGATAGATCTCACGCAGAATCTTGTTGACCTACATGGTCATGAGCATGCATTATACATGCTCTCTCTCTCTCTCTCTCTCTCTCTCTCTCTCTCACACACACACACACACTCACTCACTCTGTGTCTCCTCATATGCACACACAAATGCTACCGTGCAGGTAGCAATTATAATGCATGCTCATCCACGTAGGTCAACAACGTGAGATAAATCTGGCATGGAGAGAGAGAGAGAGAGAGAGAGAGAGAGAGAGAGAGAGGCTGCAATGAAAACTTTATGATTGCGTTATTCTTAGGTGAACAAGTCTTTGAAGGAATTGACACTCTGAAACAACGGCATTGGTCCAGAAGGTGCAAAAGCGATCGCGGCCGCGCTTGAGGTACCTTTAGTGCTTCTCCAATAGCTTGCGCTCCCGCAACTCCGATCTTGTTCCATCCCAGATCTATCTCACGCAGAGTCTTGTTCACCTACATGGTCATAAGCATGAATTATAAATGCTACCCCGCGCCGGTAGCAAAGTCATAAAAATACATATTGCATAGGACAACAAAAGTGTAATCGAGCTACGCATGGGAGGAAACAAGATAAGACCAGCAGGTGCAAAAGCAAGCATAGCAAACATTAAAATGATGCATATGTGAGTATGTTGGCATGCTGTGTATGATTAGTGCCTATTAACACATATTAATATGTAATATGTATATGTGTGTACATGCATGTTTGTTGTTAAACAGGTGGGTGGTGTGTGTGTGTGTGTGTGACAGAAAGAGAGCGAGAGAGAGGGAGGGAGGGAGAGTGAGAAGAGAAACGGAGACGATAGATAGATAGATAGATAGATAGATAGATAGATAGATAGATAGACAGAGAGGGAGGGAGGGAGGGAGAGAGAGAGAGAGGGAGAGAGAAAGAGAGGAGAGAGATAGAGGAGAGAGCATATGCGTATATGACAACATTGAAAACACCCTTGTCAAGCTCGATTGGTGCTGAAGGCGCTGCTTCCGAGAGAGAGAGAGAGAGAGAGAGAGAGAGAGAGAGAGAGAGAGAGGAGAAAGAGAAGACAGAGAAGACAGAGAAAGAAATACAATACACAGCTAGCTGGTAGCATTAAAATGATGC
>WBZZ01000438.1:52500-60000 GCA_019918135.1 Paulinella micropora
GCGGTGGCACCGGACCCCCCCACCCACAAGTGCGAGTCATCTTATTTTTTGGATAAATACCAGCCACAATTTTTTTTTGTAAAAAATCTACGATTTGCGAAACGCTAAACCCTTGCGGTTTCTGTTCTTGGTGATGACTACTAAGGAGTTGGATGCAGTACACACGATTGTAGCTCTGCGTGCTGCAGCCGCCCCAGGAAATCATCCTCCTGACCAGGAACAGCAAGGCACTGGCATGTTGTCGCCTGTCCCTGCGCACAGATCCAATAGCGCGGACACACTACCAAACGACACCTTTCCTGCCTCTCCACGTGAGGAAAAGAGCGTGCAAGTCGAACGCAAGCATCCAGTGGATCCAGATCCGCCAGACGACTCGTCAGACGACGAGCCGCTTGTAGATGCTAGTGTGGGGTCGCTCACTAACCGCTCATACCTCTGGCTGATGATTGACCCCTGGCACGAGCACCACGCGCCGGACGAGATCGTGCTTAGCCTCCACTCCGACCGCAAGGACGTAGAGAAGGCACCGAACGTGCAGATCGTGAGGAAGCTAGCTGAATTCCTCAGCGAGCACAAGGGCAAGGCCGGTCCGATGCGCCGGCGCCACGTCCTGGCTGCCCAAACGACGCTGCAGACCGAGTGGCCAAGATTTCTTGGTGTACCAGCTGGGCCGTGAGCCCACTGCCGAGGACAAAGAGAGTGCGGGCGCCTACCCCGACGCGTTCTACCCGCAAGACGGCGAGAACGATGTCAAGAAGGGCACTGGCGCGGTGCTACGGGAACGTGGCAATGGGCTGCGTGACTGCGTGACTCAGAGCTATCTCAACTTGATACCGCGCGCCGCTACCAAGAAGTCATCCTACCGTAGGCGCCTGGCCAAGTCAGCGCACACAGCGAGCACAGTCTGGACCTTTCGTTACCGACTTGGCTACTATACAGGCTGATTTCTGACGAAAGGCCCGCTACTGAATCGTCTGGTGGTGGGTGCCACTCCCTTCCATTTTTTCCCCGGGAAATCCCACAGTCTGGGCCTTTCGTTGGAATTTAGCTAGTATACAGGCTGATTTCTGACGAAAGGCCCGCTACTGAACCGTCTGGTGGTGGGTGCCACTCCCCTCCCTCTCCATCTTTTTTTTTGTCCGTTTCCCCGTGAAAACAGAAATCCTGGCCTTTCGTGGCAGACTTGGCTAGTATACATGCTGTTTTCTGACAAAAGGCCCACCCGCCCGTCTTTGCTTCTCTTCTTTCCATTTCCCCGGGAAAATAGGAGTCCTTGCCTTTCGTGACAGACTCTGCTTGTTTAAGGTCGGATTTTTGACGAAAGGCCCAGCGTCCGGGAAATCTGCCCTGTTCAGCAGCTGGTCCGGGCCTTTCATTAAGAATTAGCTTGTTTACAGTTGGATTTTTGACAAAAGGCCCAGCATGGGTTGTCAGAGTTGTGCCTTTCGTTAAGAAATAGCTTGTTTACTGTTAATATTTTTCAGTAGCTGGTCCGGGCCTTTCGTTAAGAATTAGCTTGTTTACGGTTGGATTTTTGACGAAAGGCCCAGCATGGGTTGTGGGGGTTGGGCCTTTCGTTAAAAATTAGCTTGTTTACGGTTGGATTTTTGACGAAAGGCCCAGCAGCTAAAGGGGATGCGAGTGGTGGCGAGCGCCCCCCGTTGGCGACCTTTGGCCCAGGGGGGGGGGGGGGGGGGGAGGGGGGGGGGGTTGCTATACAGTGATACATACATTTTGCGTTTATTGAATAATTACAAATTTTCGCGAACAAGCTGTTCTACTCTCGCTCGGAAAGCCGCAATGCGCCTGTTGTGAAGTGCCGCTCGCTTGCGTAAGTATGCGCGTGCCAACGGCTCGTGCTGCGCCCTGAGGCCTTCCAGCGATTCTGGTGTAATTCTTGCGATGACTCCACTGGTGATGTCAGGATATCTTAGCAAGCGGTCTATAAACTTCATTTCCCTCGGGGTTACCACGAGAGGCTTGTATTAAAATGAATTGCGTTTCATGCGGTGCATGTGGCTGTGACATACCATCCATGCACGATCGTCGTCATCAAGTGAAACCCATTGTTCAGGATCTATGTCGTTGGCAAATGGGGGCGCGATGTAATCTTTGCAGATATTAGCCACTCCAAGCGGCAGCAGCGTGGCCAAGAAACGCACAGCGAGATAGCTACCCGCGATTGCTCTGATGGTCGAGTCGTCGGGTTCGTTCAATTGTTCGAATCTGCTGTAGGGACCAGCGATGACAGTATCTAGGTCGGACCATTGTATGTAGCTGCTCCGCCTCCATGCACCAGCCTCGCCCTCTGTGATGAGTTCTGCCGTCACTTCGTCCTTGGTTGTGGGTACACCTGGTTCAGTGTAGTCATGTTCGGCGAAATCGCATGTGCCGGGGTCGGTGTATTCTGCTTCGGCCCGTCGGTTCGTGTACTGCATCATCTCGTGTACTGTCATGGGCTCCGCCGGTCCAGTCAGCGGCACGGCGAGCGCCATCTTGTCCATGCGGCGTCGCTTGGCCTGTCGAGTCTCCACGCGGTCACAGGGTCGTGCGAACATGTCCTTCGTCCGTTACTTTTTTTGCGTCGGTTGTTGGATTATGAGGCTGGACTGACAGTCCGTTACTTTTTTTACTCTGGCCGTGGAACGCGCCTAGCTGCTGGTTCAGGCACGTATTGCCTTTTTGTCCCCATAGGGTCCAAATAATAGTGATATTGCCGAAATATTGTGATGCGGGCAAAAAATGCAGTGATATGGGAAATAACGGCAATGATTCGCTAACGGAAATTCTAGAAAATTGTTTCGCACCAACCTCGGAAAAAAAGTAACGGACTGCCTTGACCAGCTCATTCTTCTCCAGTCAATAAACTCGAGAAGTGGTCTGCAGCCGGAACAAAACTATTGCCAATTTTTCCCCTTGTTTTACGTAAATTTCATGTCCTGTATGGTAGGTACAATCGTGTCATGCAGTCTTTGTACGAGACAGGGGACCAAGCTAAGCTCGCGCAGTTGGTGGAGAACAAGCGCCTCAACCCGCTCTACAAGCAGTTCCTGTTGGCTCTGCACGCGGCCTGCAACAGCGATGGCGGCATGAAGGTGAACTATAGCTACGGGAGTGGTCGCAAAGGCGGCAGGCTCTACGCGGACTGTGGCTTACCAGAACGCGCCCAAGGCCCTGCGCAGGCTCTGTCTCGAAGACTGGCACTGGGCGTTCGACATCAAAAACAGCGTGCCTTACTTCTTCTGGTTCTTGGTCCGCGAGTTGCCGCGCGCTCGCGAACTCCTCTGCAGCAAGGTCTCTGCGTTGCAAGCGTACGTCGAACGGCGGGAAGAAGTGCTAGGGCGCGTGCAAGAGGAGCTGGGCGTAGACTGCGAGGGCGCCAAGAACGCCATGCTCAAGATCACGCACGGCTGCAGCAAGTTCAGTGATTCTTCTTGTGCCTGCGACTACCCTTCCACTCGTGCCTACCAGGCGGCTGTACGGGCCGCGGCCGAGTTTCTGGGCAAGTGGTACTACAATAAGCTGTGAAAAAATTGCGAGAAGAAGGGCGACGCGGAGGAGACCCTGCCCGGCCGCTCGGCGACTCTCTACGACAAGCTCGGCCGCTTCGTGCACTACCTGGCAACTAGGTACGAGGCAGTGACCATGAGGACGGCCATACAATTCTTTTGGGACAAGGGTTGTGAAATTTGCTACCTAGTGCACGACGAAGTCATTGTTTCGGACCGAGAGGGCAAGCTGCCAGAGGATAAGGACGCGGTGGTGCGCGAGCTGAACGCCTACATCAGAGAAAACGCAGTCTACCCAGGAGTTGAGACGAGCAAGCCAGGCGTCAAGTTCATGAATGTGGATGCCAAGCGTGTGGAAGTCTGTGTCCCGGTGCCCTCGATGGACATTGGCTGGTCTGTGCAACAGATGATCGCTCGGCCCGGCGACCTGGAGTAGGTCCTGTTACCTCCGAGCAGCACTGGCTGTACTAATACACTAGTCTATGCGACTGCGGATGACATGGCCAGGACAGCAAGCGGACGACCCGTGCTGCACCCGCTCTCTTTTGCTGGATCCAGCTGCAGTGCCCAATCTCTCCTTGCTTTTATGAATATATTTCTTTCTTTCTTTCTTTCTTTCTCTCTCTCTCTCTCTCTCTCTTTCCCTCTCTTTCTTTCTTTCTTTTTCTTTCTTTTTCTTTCTTTCTTTCTTTTTTTCTTTTCTTTTTTTTTTCTGGATCGAGGCATGAGTTCACGTGAGTCACAATGGTGTGTTCAGGTGATTTTATACGAAATGTGCACGGGCAAACAACTTTTCCCCCACATCAAAGACAACATCGAGGAGGCGGAAGAACTCAAACAGTTTTGCGTCTGGACAGGTCCTTGTCAGACTGTGTTTCACTGCTGAGCAGCATATCCAGAACAAATCGCCTTTTCTTGCTTGGACTTTGTCAGGTGTGTCCAATCATCACTTGAGCTCGGTCTTTCCAGCTGCATCGATTGACGACAGAGACGACGAAATACAACCAGAACCAATCAGGGCAGACGCCTGCCACTTGATACGCTGGTGTTTGCAACCAGAGCGCAAGGATCGACCTACACTGGAGCAGATCAAGAGCCATCGCTTCCTGGGCGGGAAAACACCGCCACCGTCTGCCAAGGTTTTGCTTCTTAGCATGCTATGTTTTTTCGATATCTGGCTCGAATCTGCCGACGTGTTGACAAACCCTATCGAGTGCATGCGTGTAATCAATTGTATAGGTGTGGCCGGGCTTCAACCTTAAAGAAATTCTCAAGACAGGCACCACGCGGATGAGCTACCACTTTTTTTATCTCACACATGCAAGTCGAGGCGGCGGGCGACGTGGGCACCTTGTCCTCTCTGCTTCGTAAGTACGGGGCCTTAGTCTGGGGGGACATGGACGCAGAGGATCTGACCGAGCAAGGGATGTGCCAGGGCGTGGGTGACAGTCTTGTATTTGTTCTGTTTCTCACCAATGGGGTGCTTAGTCGTCCATACTGTCTAAAGGAGATCTGGTGGGCGATTAAGCTCAAGAAGCCTTTCCTGATCGTGTCGGAGCTCGACAAGAGGTTCTTTCCGTTTGATTGGCTCCGCTGGACCCAGGATCGACTGCAAAAACTGCCGGGCTGGGACAAGTGGGCGGTCTCGCGCAACCTGGGCTCCACCTACAAGGATTGCCTACAGAATTACAGAGAGCTGGACGACGAGGTGAAACAGCGTTGGGAGTCGGGCAGCTTCCTTCCCTATCGAAGACGGAACTTTGAGGTCAGAGTACCATGTACTTCTGTGTTTTACTTGCCCATTTTGCAGCTTTGCTATCATGTCCGATTTTATATCTTGACAAAAATCTCGTCCTGGCGCACGTCTGTGCAGGTAGCTGCGCTGGTGCGCGAGATGTTTGCACAAGCAGCGAAGCAGGGCTGTGCATGGGGCGAGCGGCTGCCGCCCGAGGCTCTCCCGCAGTCATCGGTCACCATGAAACGATCCTGTATATGTATGTTGTAATAATGTGTAAAGTATACATATTATATGATTGTATTATGTCAATGTTATATGTGTACATGCGTGTGTCTTTCTGTGTGTGTGTGTGTGTGTGTGTGTGAGTGTGTGAACACGTGTATGTGTGCTTGTGTGCGCGTGTGAGTACGGCAATTTTAGATGGTCTTGAAAGGCATCTAGGTGTTATCATTTATATTATGTTGGCATATGCATATTTGGGTTTGGCAAGGACTCCAAGGCTCAGAGCACCTGGCCGCGCGTCTTTGTCATCCGCGGGGGAAAAGGCCGTGCGATGGCGTCGGAGCTGCGTGGGGCGCTACAAGAACGCTACCAGGGTCTTGCATTGAACATGAGCGACGAGCCCGCAGTGCCTGCGGAGCTGAAGAGCGCGGAGCGAGTGGTTGTGCTCTTGACGGGGGGAGTGCTGACTGAGGGTTCCAGCTCCATAACGCATCTGCGCTACGCAGTGCAGCATGCTAAGCCTCTCTTTGCTCTCTACAGTGAAGAGACAGGTTGGGAGTTTGGAGGGCGGGAGAGCCGCAACGCCGCACAGTGGTTGATGTCAATTGTCAGAGAACTGGAAGCTATGGTCACCCTGTATCTTGCTTGTGTGCTTGTGTGCGTGATGTTTTGAAAATGATTTCTATGATCGAGAAAAGAGTTCGACGTTGTGTCTTTATCGTGTGTTCAGGTGTTTCGTCCGAAGGCAGAGCGCGCATACGAGGTCGCTGAATTTGCTTTTCTTTATGCGCTTTTTGCTTCCAATAACATGTTTGTAGCTTACTTTCTCCTTTCGTTTGATGTTGACACAAATTGCTCCTGTTGTTGTGTCTGTGGTGTGCCTCTCTTGTACCCAGTCGTTGGCCATGTGCGATGAGCTGGTGCGGCACCTGGTGAGTCCCTTTAAGCAGGTGGCGGCGTCGCAGGCAAAGGAGCGTGCAGAGCGAGCAGCAAGCCCTGTCGGACAGCCATCGTTGCTGGTAGATCGTTCTAGATGTAGCGCAATGACCAAGCTATTTTTGAGAAGAATTGCACATCCTGCAAGTCGTGCGCAAGTATTTTGTTATGGGTGGAATGAGTCTCGTGTCGCTGTAGGTGCAGGACGTGGCACATTTTTGAGAAGAATTGCACATCCTGCAAGTCGTGCGCAAGTATTTTGTTATGGGTGGAATGAGTCTCGTGTCGCTGTAGGTGCAGGACGTGGCACCGACCGCAAGTGTGGAGGAGCGGCGGCGGAAAGGGAAGCGGCGGCGGCGGACCGCAAGTGTGGAGGAGCTGCGTGCCCTGTTGCAAGCGGCGGTGGAAAGGGAAGCGGCGGCAGCGGAAAGGGAAGCGGCGGCGGCGGAAAGGGAAGCGGGGCTGCGGGTGGAGATCGAGCGGCTCCGGGCCAGCCAGCAGCAGCCATAAGGTACAGCTGGCCTGGTAACGCTTGCCTGGTTGTATCGTGCTGTGTTGTGTTGTCTGGATTGTGCAGCAGCCGGAAAAAAACAGGCAGCTCAGGAAAGTCGCAGTACTACTGGTTCTGCGATGTCCGCGCCGGCACCTGCAGGAGGCGCGTGCGAGGCCTTCTCGCCCTCGGGGCCGACCGGCTCCCTTGTATGGGCCGGCACCAAGTGCAAGAGCTGCAGACAGCCCATGAGAGCACGCGTGTATTAGGTAATAGATGTGTGTTGGAAGGAGGAAGTTGTTTTGCGCAGTGTTTGAAAATTTGAACTTCAAGTTGAACTTGAGTTTGATATTCGTCTGTTAATAGCTGACATCCATACCAAGACCTTCCGACTTGCATTGTTACTAAGTTATTGAAAAGTCCTTTCATGTTGCTGTTATGTCACAATTTATGTAAAATCAATATATAACCCCCTACGGCGACTGACTGCATAAACAATCAAGCACCACCCTCCACCGCTACGTTATTTCCAGTACCTCAGTCCCTTTTACTGAAATGAAATAAAAAAACTACAGGTGATAGTATAATTCTTAATATGACAAAAA
>WBZZ01000438.1:77500-80000 GCA_019918135.1 Paulinella micropora
GGCCTCAAACTATCGTCCGATTGCTCTGACAAGCTGCTCGGGTAAGGTATTTTTCTCTTTGTGGTCAAAACGCCTAGAGAGTTTTTTGCTAGATAACAAGTACTTTGACAGAGCAAAACAAAAAGGTTTCCTCCGTAACGTTGCAGGATGCCCCGAGCACATTGCTACTACAAAAGCTACCATCAGAAATGCAAAAGATCACTATCGCCAACTGGTCATAGCATGGATTGACCTACAAAACGCTTTTGGAAGCGTAAACCACAACTTGATCCAGTTCGCTCTCTGGTGGTACCACGTGCCCCCTATGTTTGCACGCATAATCTTCTTATACTACGAACTCTTAGTAGCGACAATCGAAGGGAAAGATTGGTCATCAGAACCCTTTGTTTTTGCTGTGGGCGTTTTTCAAGGATGCTGCATTTCTCCTCTCCTTTTCAACATAGTTTTCAACCTACTCCTTGACCTCCTATCATCCTTGACCAAAAACAACGGTTATCATTTCAAGCATAAGACCTCAACAGATGAAGTCATCGTGCACGAAGCTGCTTATGCTGACGACCTCAAACTACACTGCCGATCCCCGAAACACTGTCAATCGTCCATCAACATGATTGACAAATTTCTGTCATGGTCCAGAACAATGGCCGCGAAACCGCCCAAATGCAAAAGCCTTGCTTTCAAATACTGGACTAAAGCCGACGACTATAAGGGTCTCAAACGATTATTGCCGATCTCGTTCCCACCCTTCGACCCCGCCCTTACTATTACTGGCAAACCGATTGACTTCATCGCTGACAAGCCTTTCAAAGACCTCGGATGGATTGTCTACCATGACCTCAGCGAAAACGAACAACGTGCAGCAATCCAAAAGAAGTTCATTCTTTCTATGCAAGCCATCGATAGCTGCTCGATCAACGGCTTTATGAAACTTTGGCTATACCAGCACTACGCTGTCCAGTCACTTGCCTGGCCATTTCTCATTTATGACCTCTGCTTATCTTTCGCCAAAACCCTTGAGAAAATTGCGACCCGCTTCCTCAAAAAATGGGCCAACATCTACAAAAGAGCTCTGGTCTCCTGCCTTTACCGCCCACGCTCGAAATTCGGTCTACAGCTCCAATCCATCGTCTCTTTTTACCAGCGACTTCAAATCAACCGTGCTCACATGCTGAAGTACTGCCCAGATAAACACCTCTCGTCCATTTATGCGATGAACCTGACGAAACACGAGACATTTCGTGCTATCTGGAAACCAGAGCCTGTGCTCGAAAAGCTTGAGGCACAAGTTGATTTTGAATTCAAACATCGAGGCCAATCCGATCATCTCGGACTTGGCCATGGTCGCTACCCAAAAGAACATTCCATCACAGACCGCAAAGACAGGGTTTTAGAATTAGCTGCTGAGACAATACTTGAGACAACCACAGTGCATGACATGGACAAAGCCATGCAAGGGTGCTTCCTTCGTTTTGAAGACGCATGCCCCTTCGACCTCTCCTGGGCTCGCCTCATCGGAACCCGTAATCCCCGTTTAATCTCTTGGGTCATCAACGCAAGCACAAACTCGGTTATTACCCCCGACCTTAGACGTCTGTGGGGAATCATTCCCAACAACAAGTGTGCTCTCTGTTCTGGTCAAGCACACCTATGCCACATCCTCTCCGGTTGCCATGTTGCCCTCAAACAAGGCCGCTATACCTGGCGTCACGACTCTGTGCTCTGCACTATTGAAGCTCCCCTTCAAAAACACATCGAGAGCCATAACAAACGCTCCCCTATAGACCAAAATGAATAAAGTCTATGTTTGTGAAAGAGGGCGAGCAGAAGCCTAAGAGACAGTCATTTCATCGACCATCCCTGCTTGACACTGCAAACGATTGGCAACTCCAAACCCAATACACCGGTTCTGAGCAAGCCTTTCCTGTCCACATTTGTGTCACTGACCTCCGCCCCGATATCGTTGTCTGGTCACTGTCTACCAAGATATGTATTCTGATCGAGCTAACGTGCCCGGTCGAGGAAAACATCCTTGACGCACGAGCCTACAAGACCAACCGATACAACAAGCTCAAATCTCAAATCGAGGACAACGGATGGACCTGCCACCTTCGACCAATCGAATGCGGGGCTCGCGGCATGGTATCGTTCTCTGTTCATCGATGTTTCCGCGCCTTGGGTTTTTCCCATCCCCAATCCAAATCCCTTTGCTTCAAGCTATCCTCCTGCGTAGCTCGTTGCTCTTTTGCGATTTATCGCTCCTGTGCAGTCCAAAATTGGACTAATCTTCCTCTAGTCCGTATTGGTGACTGCATTCCATCATAGCCGTCCAGTGTTGCATAGCCCGGGCTAGGTCCCTGCGGGGGTTTAGGCCTCATACAATGTCATCATTGTAGCTTGCGCAAGCTTACGGTGCTCAAAACACTTGGACTAACGGCTTCCTTTTCTTTCTCTTCTTCCTTATCCTCCCACTCTCCATTCCTAGATTGCCTTTTTCTTCAAC
>WBZZ01000439.1:2500-57500 GCA_019918135.1 Paulinella micropora
CCTGGAATGTTGCAGCGCAGAGATGTTTGGAGAATTTTGTAGGTAACGGAAAAAAGATTTGTGCATCCTTTCAGACTATGTTATGCCATACATGCAGAGTTGATTGAATCAGTCCCCATTTTGCGCGCTGGTAAGCAATCATTGAGTCAAGGGCTCTCTCTCTCTCTCTTCTTTCTCCCTTCCTTCCTTCTTTCTTCCTTTTTCTTTCTTTCTTCTCTTTCTCTTTCTTTCTTCTCTTTCCCCTTTGCCTCTTTCTCTTTCCTTCTTCTCTTTCTTCTCTTCTCTTTTTCTTTGTCCTTTCCTTTCTTTGTCCTTTCCTTTCTTTTCCTTTCCTTTCTTTTCCTTTCCTTTTTTTTCCTTTCTTTCTTTTCCTTTCTTTCTTTTCCTTTCTTTCTTTCTTCTTTCTTTTCTTTTCTTTCTTTTCTTTTCTTCCTTCTTTACTGCCTTTCATGAAATAACTGGCTGGTGTGTGGCTGCCATAACAAACAAAGAACCACTTTCATCATTTTTTCTGTCTTCCTTCCTTTCTTTCTCTTCTTCTTCTTCACCTTGCCTTCTATTCATTGAAACCACCTTACAAGTAAATCTCTAATGATATGCATGAAGATGAACGAGAAAAGCAAAGTTCCTTTCTTTTTCTGCTTCCTCCACCTCTTTTGCTGTTGTTTCTTCTGTCTCATAATCTCTCTTTCTCTTTCATACTCTGCCTCCCACTTCATGGCATTTCGTCTGTCCCCACGTGTAATACCATGAAGTTGCAAAACTTCCAAATGTGTCCAACTTTGGAAAACACACACACACACACACACACACACATAGGAAAAAAAAACCAGAAACCAAAGAAAAATGGGGCAATAGTGCAAAGGAATAAGAGAACACAGGAAAAGGCGCTTACCCCATGCTCCATCATGGTCGTTTCTTGTAGGTTTCGATACTTAGTCATTGTTCACTTTTATATACTGGTGTCCAAAACACACCACCACTTGCACGTGCAGCCAGACAAAAAAAATCGCAAAACACAATGGTAGGGCCGGAGGGTTTTCCTTACCATTTCTAGTAGCGGGGGCGGTCAGAACATTCCTTTCTCCCCTTCAAGAAAACATTCTCGATTTTTTCGTGCATGTTTTCTCCTTGCCAATGCCTTTGATTCCATTTCTCCTCTTCACGTCTCTATTCTCTCAAAAAACCTTTCTTTATAATAACTCTTGTTGAAAAGTCCTGTCACTCTTTTCCCCGTCCATGTGATGTTTTCGTATACAGGCCTCTGGCTCCCTTTCCTTTTCTGATGTGTTTGCACTATGTTGCGTTGCAGGTTGGAATACATCTCGTGCAAAGGAACTTCTGAACGAACTCAGAGGAGGAACAACTCTGGTAGATCGTGAAACATAGGTCATGAATAAACGGCGTCCATCGTCTGAATTGGTATAGTCCCAGAAGTTTCGATTATGTGTGAAGTCTTGGGAGCTCCGATGGGCATGACATATACCGTACTAACAGTAGCCTGGTTGAAGGGTGAACAACCATTCAAAAATTGAATGGTGCCACCATTTCAAACTGGGACATTTCAGACGTACCGATTTTAGCGGCGGCATTTAGGCGTTCCGGCCGACACTGAGACTGTCTGAATCTTTCTAGCGGCCACCGTCACTCCGACTTAGCAAGTTTGGGTGAACTTCCGCCGCGTAATGGCGGAGGCTTTGAATCAGCCAGACCCCCGACCCGGCCGGCCGCTGGATGATTGCGGAGCCGGATTCAAGCAGTAAATTTTTTTCGTCTGACAGCAGTGCCTCCTGAGTCAGAGTCGTCTTTGAAAATAGAGCGGCGGTGCACCGGGGTCCACCGAGTGGCCGGGAGACTCTGCTATGTTTAATCACCGTGTCACGGCAGTGCCACCGAGTGACTGAGTCAGAGGCCCGCTCAGGCTCTGGCTCGGCAAACTTCAGTTGAAGTCTGACCCTGTCTGACTCAGACTTAAATTGACCATCGCCGACATCTGCCTGCGGGGCGGTGTCCTTCAAGTTCGTTGTTTGTTATTGTATCATAAGGGCCCGGTGCGACTACCGTGACTCGGTAGTTACTGTATTACTAGAATGACTGCAGCGGCAAGTATCATGAGTCTAGTAAAACAGTAGCTTGCGTAACTTCCGAAGTTCGGATTCCCTGTGGTCGATGATTCTGCCAATCATGATTTAATTTTGTTAGAACATATATCTAACTACTCACGGTTCCTGCACAGAGGCCCGGTAGCAAGTCGTCCACGTACCGGTTCAACGCTCAGTCACGATCGCATCGTAGTATCACAAGCTTTATTGAAAAGGCACAGACAGAACACTTAGGAAGTGAATTGCGGGTGCTCAGTGATTAATACAACCGGTTTATACGTTAGTTAATATTATCGTTAGTTCATATTGTAGTATGGAAAAAGGAGATATTTATCGGTGAGGGTGGCATTGGTGGCACCAATGCCAATATGACCTGTGTGGACATCTGAATTTTATGACTTAGCGATCTGCTTAAACTACCAGCTTTGTAAGTCTTGACTACCCTCCTGTGAGGAAGTTACCAACCGGCATTCAAATGAATACACACACTGCTGTCATTTGATTTCAAAATACTTCCGAGAACAGAGAAGGTACCAAAAGACGCTGGGATGGTTAATTTCAGTTTATTTAGTACACTTGCTTGACTTGACAGACTACTTGTCCCACAATGCAAATTCTGAGAACTAACGAATAGTATTCAAGTGCTACACGTGTTGTGTAGCAGTTGGAATTGTTCAAGTTGGTCTGAGAAAAATAAAGGAAAATATCACGGTTAAGTATTATCACTTTAACTAACCTATCTAACTTATTTTACCATTTTACTTGGGGTGTTGACTGGAAATCGGAAAACACTGTCCAAGGAAATAAAATATGACTTGAGACAGGAAAAACCAGTCAAAGGAATAAAAGTTTCAGATATGGGGAAAAAAGGCAATAGTCAAGCTTTTCTAAAAAGCTAGCTGTCAGTTGAAAACGTAACAACTACAAGTTATGACAGTTGATAAATAAACTTCGGCGGAAAAATGAAGTAACGGAACTAAAAATAGAAGTGTAAACTTGAAGTAAAAACTTGAAGAAAGTTTAACACAATATTAATGTTTCGGTCCGGTACGGTAGTCATTCCGATACCCCCCCCCCCCCCCCCCCAAGAGCATAACGGTAGGTTGGAGTTGCGATCGAAACGAATCGTAACAGATGATTGACCAATTGATATGTAAATAAGTATAAAAAAGAAAATGAATAAAAGAGATTGCAGATGTAGATCAATGCGCGATATGTGCGTACGTATATGTGTCAACGCATTGATCAAGGTAATATTAACATGCAGCGGCAGGACGGATATAGTGTACCCAATCATACATCATGACGGAGCATAAGGCCAACACTATCACTACGTGTTCAAAGCGGTAAATAGTATTGTGTGACCTGCCTGAGCCTATTCGAAATAGCAGTCGCCTATCAAAATATGTGAATATGACTATCGTACATGCCTGTAGAAAACACTAACTTGTTGGGTGGTATATGAAGAGGGAAAGGAGATAGAGTCCGTCGGGAGTCTAGAAGCAAAAACCACTTGAGAGTCTACTTCGATCTCAGTTTGAAAACATGACAATCGTACTTCTTACTGTTGTAAGGTTTGCGCAAACGTTTGAGTTGGTCGGGAATGATATTATTATAGCCTTTAGCTTTGTAGTTGGAGCTTGGCTTGACAACTGGATATCCCGATGCACGACCTGATCATTCTCGCTGTCGAGTGTCATCTTCTTCCAGTAGTTGAGAGGCTTCGTCCATTGGAGATGCGTCGGTCCCTCCGTGTTGTGCCGTCCGGATGGGCAACCGGCTCCACGTAAACTGGGCGGTATTGCATATTAGATAGCGAAGGGATGCCGAGTTGATGGACGCGGAAGTCGTCGCGATCGTCCGTGGGATCTTCATCCATGATCATCCCTAACTTGAGCATGCCATCGTCGATGAAGGCTATCACCTCGCCAACAACATAGTCCTTCTGGTCGTCATTGTGCGCCTGATCCTGGACCGGGTCGATGGCCTGAGCCAGATCGGTTGGGGCCGTGTAGGGGCTGATGTGTGCAATATCAATGTTGCGGAGGACTTTGTTGGTGCGCTCGTGCCGGAGGCGAAAGGTGTTATTGGACGGCTTGTCCAAAATAATGTACGGGCCGTCGTGTTGAAGAACAGAGGAAGCGGGAATACCTTTGGTTGATTGCTTCGGGCGAATAGACGGTGACTCGGTCACCCACCTTCCAATCGGGTAGTTTGCGTCGCCGTTGCTTGTTCTTCTGTTCGTTGGCAGCCTTGCGCGTGAAGGAAACGTATTCCTTGACGTACGCCGTGACAGCAATCCGAGCTAAGTGGAGAGTGTCGAGTTGGTCCGATGTCTGGACGGTCGTCGAGCCAGACTTAGTCATTGCGGCGGTTAATCGAGCCGCGCGTTCAGCGATGACGTCGGGAGAATCGAAGATATCGATAGATGTACGTGGCTGGCGAGCCATCATACCTTCAAAAGCGGATACGCCGGTGGCGGTAGAGTAGTAAGTGTTCTGCGAGAACGACAGAGCTGGCATGGCCTTGGGCCAAGTCTTCTTGTCTTTGTCTGCGAGTGCCTGGATAGCGCGGCGGAGGCTTTGATGCCTGCGTTCTACCATGCCTAACTGATGGTGAGAGTATGGTGTGGTGGTGAGCCATTCGATTCCAGCCATGCTGCAGAAGGCCTTGGCAAGATTGCCACGGAAAGATCCATGATCGTCAGACAGGATGACCTCAGGAAAACCAAAAAGGCAAACCCATCGAGCGAGAATGGTCTCAACAGTCTCCTCAGCAGTGGTGGAAACGACTGGAATAAACAATAGGTAACCTGCGAATAAATCGACTATAGTTAACACGTACTGTTCGAGTACGCCTTCGATGCCTACATAAACATGATCTATGCCTATAGCTTGACCTGGATGGCTCCAGACTAACGAGTTATAGCAGCCACGATTAAGTGTGAGGCGGGCGTGTGATAGTTGGCAAAAGTGGCAATCTTTGAGGATAGCCGCAATGTCGGCTGCGTATGAGGGGATTTGGAACATATATACGGCGGGAGCGGTCGGGCATGATATGTACCGCTAGCCCTCCCTTGAAAAAGAGAAGAGTATTACCCTGGCCGATAGATGTAGATCCGTCCCAAAGCGGTTGTAAAGGGGGGTCTTCTTTCTGCGCTGACTGGATATCCGCGCGCGTGACGCGCGGGGCATGTGATGTAGCATACATGTTAAGCACAGCATGGCGATCCAATCCAAAGTTATGAACAAGCTACACAAGGTTGTCCTCGAGGAAGACGATCTTGTGGCATGCTAATACTGTCTCACGAGAAATGGTCTCACCGTCGGTTATAAGGTGTACCATGTCTTGAGGAACAAGTACAGCAAAAGGCTTGTTGAGAGCAAAAAGTTGACGGGCTACTTCCGGAGCACGCTCCGCGGGCGGGATGACTATGGCATAGTCCCATGGGGCCTGTAAGGTCTTGATCGTTGGTGCACCGCGCAAAATCCGACAGTCGTCCTTCTTAAAGCGCGCGTCTAATTGCGGATGACTACCGTCAATTGCGAGCCAAAAGGAGCGTCCACTGGACTGTAACATACTTGCCGGGATGGTGTCCAGTAGCTGATTCGTCGCTTCGACTTCCCCGAGGATCATCCGCTGACTATCGTCACGGATCATCGCCCGCTCATATGGCTATACCACGCCAGAAGCCCGATGGTTGTCAGATGGGTCCTAGACCACCTTCAAACTATCCGCTTCAAGGTGGAATACATTCAGGGTAAACAGAATCTCCTTCCTGATGCCCTCTCTCGTGTTCCTTGTATATCGCCCGGCCAACCCACTAGCATCAATATAATAACGGGATTTCTGAACTCCGTAAATTATACCGTAAGCTTCCCGAACATACGTGACCCACCGAGATTGAGTATCCGTGAATTTAAGCGAGAAATAAGAGATGACCGGTGCAGACTTCTCAGGGCCCGAATGTAGAGCTCCACCGATGCCAACGATGCTAGCGTCTGTTCGAAGGCAGAGCTGCTGCGTCTTGTTGTACTTGGCGAGGATCGGTAGCGTTGTCAGGACAAGCTTGAGTTTTGCAAAACATTTCTTCTCTTTTTCACGGAAAAAGTTGGGTCCCGTAGGCCGAGCGTTCGCAGACTTGAGTAGATCGGAGAGCGGCGCCACCAAGGGAGAGTAGTTGGGAATATGTGCCTGAATAAAGTTGGTCATACCGAGTATAGATCGGACCTCGGTGATGTTCTGCGGTTCAGAGATCTTCAGGATCGCGTCAATCTTGCTTGTGTCGGCGGCGACGCCTTTCTTGCTGCAGACTTTGCCGAGCACGGGAAGTGAGTTGTAGCCAATACGTAGCTTGTCCGCGGCAAAGTAACAGCCGGCTGCCTCCGCAGCCTCCATGAGCTTCTCCAGTTGGTTCATATGGACGTCGAAGTCGTCGTGAGCCAAATGTACGTCGTCGATGTATGCTGCAGCCGTCTGACCCCAAAAAGGGAGATTGCCAAAAGACTTGTCGACTGCGCATTGGAAGTCACCAGGAGCGCGGTGGATACCCTGCGTCATATAGTTGGGGACTAGAAGTCCACGAGGAGTCCATACGGCAAGGATGTCGCGGCTATCGTCTGTAGGGTCGATCTTCAGGTGCGAAAAACCATCAACCATGTCCAACACGGAGAGATAGTTGTATCCCGCGAAGAGCTCACGGTGATGATCGGGGTTAGGAAGGCCGGGGACCGGAAGGATGAGCCGGTCGTTAACCGCGCGGTAGTCGAATACCATGCGGATGCATTTGAAATGATCCTGTAAGAGGGAGTTAAACTTGCCTACAGGGCACGGTCTAGTAGCCCACTCACAATTAGGAGAGGCAAAACTATAGCGGCCAGTAGCAAGCATATCGTCTGCCCACTGGGTCAGGAACTCTTTGTTAATTCTCTCTGACAGCAGGCGTCCATCTAGGGCAGGGAACCCAAATGGGCTGTGCGCCTGGACGTAGCTTCAAAGAGATAACGATGTGCGTAAAACAGCCAGCCTTTTCATGGAATCGGTCGCTGTAACGCTCTAGAAAATCTTTCGTTCTTTTCTTCTGAGGGGGAGTGAGGTTGGAGCTAATAGTATCCGGGCCGAACTTGGGTTTAGGTGGTTCGGCCTTCTTTTCCTTCTGTTCGTCTAGGTATTGTCGGCATAATCGTTCTGAAAGCATCAAAACGGGGTCTGGGAATAGGCCTGTGATGTCATCTGGTGTGACGAGTAAAATACCTGGGTCAGAAGTCATGTTCATAGAGAGCCAGTCTAGACCGCTAATCGGGGAATGTTCCCTGTCATGCGGTAACATTAGTTGGGCCACAATATGGGGTTTGATAGGATTTGGATACGGCTCCGTGGGTTGTCACTGCGTCCTGCACATCTCCGGCTCATGTTGAGGGGAGTGTGGTCGGAAGCGCAGCTGTCCGGAGAAGGGGGCGATTGACATTGTGACACAGCCAATGTTCGAAGCATAAGCATCGAATGGGATGGTACACGTTTCGTGTTTAGTTGCCGGAGATGGATTGCGCGTGGCGCATACATATTGCTGCGCGTTTCCGGAACTAAGTTCTGGGGTCGGCTGTGAGCCGGTCGGGGTAGGCTAGGCTCGCTCCGCACGCGTCTCGGACCGCGCCTTGGCAGTAGCCTATGACCGCCAAGGTAGACGTTACCTTCGGACTGTGTCACAAGGTGAACGCAAGCCCATACGCTCTCAACACCAAGCACAACAGCAGCGTATGCGACAGGCCATGATCCATGGCTGGAAAAACCCGGTCCAGAGATGGACTACGGGTATTCCGGCTCGGAGAAATGCACCCCGAAGCACTTCATGATAGTGTCATGTGCGTACCTTATGGGCTTTGCCGCGGCTGCCTCGTTTACTCCGCTCCTTGTTCTTATTCTTATCCTCCGTCTTCTCCTGCTTATCTGTCGTCCGGCTACCCGATGTTGCGCTCGGGGCTGGAGCAGAGCTGGAGGACGAAGATGAAGAAGAGGATGAGGAAGAGGAGGATGAGGAACCGTCTTTGTAGTCGTCACTGCGTCGTCGTCGTTGGTCGGGCTGGCAGCTGGTCTTGGGCTTCTTGTATTTCCGGCATATCCGCTTGCTGGAACGACCTCTGCCAGTATCCGCGTCTTCGTCGGCGGGCGGAGAGTCTTCTCTTTCACCCTTGCCGCTACGTCCTTGAAGTTCGTATTCCTCTTTCTCATCACGCGCTCTACTGTATTCCAATCGCCGCTGTGATCTCGAATCAGCGGATGAGAGGCCGCGTGGATTCGAGCGGGATGAAATGGGCGGAGAGGGGGAGATGCGGTCGGACGGAGACCCTTCCTCCAGCTGACTCCGGGGGACGCGTGAGGAAGGGAGCTGAAATTCCCAGAGGCGTCGCGTCGGCCGAAGAGATCTAGGACCTGTGATTGTAAATCGTATAGCATGCGCTCCTTCCACGGCTGATACCGCGGAAGGAAGTGTGGGAGAACCCTGTGAGGAGGATGAAGACGATGCTGACGATGATGACGATGATGGCGATGATGGCGATGATGAAAAGTATGTCGATGGTGGCGATGGTGGCAAGTATGTCGATGGTGCTTGCGATAATGATGTGGGGGCAGCCGGTGCGAAGGGCGAAGGGGTGGGATCCTGCCGAGCTCTGAGTTTCCATCGTAAGCCCAAATTCTTGGAGAGCGTGATGACTGGATAGGCCGTCTCCGGCCTTCCAGTCACCGCAGCGGGGGGAAGTTGCTCGTTTGTGGAAAACATGTCCGCGTCCTGGGGAAGGATGACGTTGTGGAGCATCGCAAACTCAAGACTGCAATTTGTGTTCCAAGAAGAGACTGACTCCCAACCAAGATCAACGGGAACTAGCGGCAGGTTTAGATAGGCCGCTATATCACGTGAATCCCGGAGGTCTACCCGAATGCCAAGATAGGTCGAGGCGAGATCGAGGCGCACGATGTTTGGTATCGTTTCCTTGATATCCATCTTGTCCTGTATGGATGGGACACCGTAGGGGTAACCCTTGGCCTTCAGTGCCCTCGAATACGAATTCAAGATGTCTGCAAGACAAGGTGAATACGTGCTTGGGTGCACTACGATCTGTGTTTCCTCGTAAGCCGGCACGTTGAGCATATGCTGCAGTGCCCGCACCTCTGTTTGCACCTGTATGAAAAAGGGGACATTCGCTATGGTTGTACAGTGCCACTTCTGTTCGTGTGCCGAAGGAGGCAGGTTCTGAAGAAGATAGTCCTGTACTGGGGCTAAAGTGTCTATACCCCTGGTCCATCGCGCTTCCATAAGTAAAGAAGGTTGATTTGACAGGTTCAGCTTTTGCTCCTGTATTTCTCTGTCCGGGCTATCAGTGAAGAGGCGCGCGAATATGTCTCTATTGGGACTTACATCCACTGGTCTGTCGGGAGAATGAGATGATGTTTGTCCGTAGAACAAATTGTCATGTCCATGTTTGCGAAATAGTTCGCCGGCAGATCCGCGAAAAAGGAGAAAGTCGGGCGCGAAAATCCGATAGGTCGCTTGATATCATATGGGTGTGTGCAGTATCTTATGGCAGAATTCGATGGCAATCGAAAAAGATAGTAGAGACATGCAAACCACTGCCATAGGTGCTCAAAGGCAAAATGGTATCGTACGAAAATAGGGCACCCGATAGTCTTCATCCTGCCGTCCTATGCTCCCCCTTGATCGTACCGGTTCCACCGATACAGTGCGCGACCATGGAAATGGGACTACGTGGTTCATAATCTGCTGAGACACACTCTGTCCCCCATGTCCCGGGTAGAGTCCTGATAGGTGGCCAACTATGGATTCACAAAAATGTGATGTCACGTTTTAAGTCCAATCAAGTCTGTTTAAGTCGAATTTTTCAAAATATAAATAAAGCATGCCGGATCATTTAAAACAGCTAAAACACGATGGAAAACATTTAATTTAATGATACAACGTTTTTTCAATAAAAAAAATAATATGGAAGGTGGAAGTTTTACTTGTCCGTACCGGTCCGGGGACCCCCCCCCCCCGCTACCTACCAATGCGACTAAGTGCGGTCTTCCTACCTTGATATTTCATCAAACACAATCAAAACTACTTTAAAACATCTAATCTAATCATATGAAATGATTTGACAAGCGAGGAAATGATTTGGGAGGTGGCTGTGCGGGTGGGGTGACCGGTACCGACCACCCCCCCCCCCCGCCACCTACCAATGCGACTAAGTGCGGTCTTCCTACCTTGGTATTTCATCAAAAACAATCAAAACTACTTTAAAAACATCTAATCTAATCATATGAAATGATTTGACAAGCGAGGAAATGATTTGGGAGGTGGCTGTGCGGGTGGGGTGACCGGTACCGACCACCCCCCCCCCCCCCGCCACCTACCAATGCGACTAAGTGCGGTCTTCCTACCTTGGTATTTCATCAAAAACAATCAAAACTACTTTAAAACATCTAATCTAATCATATGAAATGATTTGACAAGCGAGGAAATGATTTGGGAGGTGGCTGTGCGGGTGGGGTGACCGGTACCGACCACCCCCCCCCCCCCCCGCCGCCACCTACCAATGCGACTAAGTGCGGTCATCCTACCTTGGTATTTCATCAAAAACAATCAAAACTAGTTTGAAAACATCTGATCTAACAGATATTCTGTAATTTCCATATCAATCATCTTCGTTTCCCGAAAATTCAAAGTCTGAATAGCCTGCCAGCGCATTCTGCTCCTCCAGCCTGTCTAAGTCGTCGCTTTCTTCGGCCTGGGATTCTACAACTATGTGCTCCCATACACGAGTTACAAGCGCTGGCTTATTCCCGGAAGTCGGGAGACCCTTAGCTTGATAATATTTTTTGAGAAGCTCGACAGTCACACCAGGCATTTTGCCAAACTTCTCCTCATTGAGACCCTGACTTACCGCTTCGGCACATTTAGTCTCAATCTCAAGCACAGGATCTTTTTCAATTCCAATGCTGGCCCATTCCTTCTCCTCCTCACTCGTCATAGCACGCGAGCCAGGATATGTTTTGGGATGCTTGGGTGTGGGCTTGCTGGAATAGATGAGGTGTTTGGGCAACCGGGCACTTTCGGCCGGAGTGAGTTGATCCCTATCCTTCCTTGCTTGGAACCTTGCACGGGGAACAGACCAAAGGTCCGGAGGGATTTCATCAAGAACCCTGATGTTCTTAGCGACCCATGCATGCCCTCGCTTGTCTTCCACAGGCCCGATACTAGCGGGATAACCAGGCAGCCCATCCTGACCATACTTGCCTTCCCTCCGTATGTTAGTAAACTGGTATGTGAGCATATACTCACGCATTAGCTGCACTTCCTGCTCGCTCATGTGACCAGAGTTGAAAATTGAAGTAATATCTTCTTTCGGCTGGTCAGTGACCCACTGAACAGGAGGGAGCGGGTTCGGGCGTTCAAGGATGGGTTCCCTGATATAGAGATTGAGTGGGGGACCGCCAGGCTCGCCACCCTCTCCGCACCAGCAGGGATCTGCGTCGCCCTGCTGTTTATACTCGGCGGTTGGCATGCCACATTCCTCGGAGGACGCGGTGTACTGCCAAGACAACGGTTTGTTGGTGTGCTTAGCATTGGGGTTAACACACGGTGCAAAGTACTTTTCCCAGTCGTAGCTCTGAGTGAGGAGCAACAAAACCACCCGCCGCTGGCTGTTGCGGTATCCAAGCATCATCTTGTAGAGGCCTTGCGCGAGGTTAGTAGTGGTGAGAGTCTTGTTCCAACCAAAGTGTCTGGTTATGTAATGTCTCTGGTCTTGGATGTTGTGGGTGTGGTGACGGGGGTACCGGTTGGTACGGACACGGTTTTTCCAATTCACTTTGCAGAGATGACAGTAAAACATCTGCGCATGCACCGCAGTGTTATCGCCTGCACCATCTACCTCAAGGTCGAGCTCGTCAGCAGACATAGTCACGGGATCAAACAGATCGGCACGCAGCAGATGGTAAAGGAACGTGATATTAGAGTTGGCACTGTGCGCGATGCCGGGGCCATGCACCAGGATGTACTCAATCTTACCGCCAAAATTAATAGCACCGCCCCACATGAGCTCCATAACCCTCCTGTTCTTGAAGTCATCAAAAACGCGACGTGCGGATGGTATGTAGAAAGGTTTGGACATATCAATCGTAAAACAAGACAGCCACTGGTGTGCTACGGCGGCTTGTGTGATACGATTCTGGTGATGTCTACGGCAGATTTGGTAGATTTTATGATGCAATTCGTTCCTTGCTTTGAACTCAGCTGCGCTGAGCTCTCCTGAAAACCCCGCATCTCGTTCCATCATAAGGTCCCAGCACGTCTGGCACACACCGTACTCCCCCTTGCGCATCTCTTTTACGTGCGACCAATCACGCTTCTGGACCTTTTTCACTGCTTTCTTGGAGGGGGGGAGGTCCATTTGGCTTCCTAATACCAGGGATCTCTTTTTCCCACTCCTTGCAGATGTATGAGAACATGTTCTCAAAGTCATCTATCTTCTGTAGATGCCAGATACCGTCAGCTATGGTCTCTACGTTTTTCACAAAGTAGTCGAACATTATGCTGTATATCCAGTCATCCTGACATATACGCCCTGAAAGCGAGCCTCCGCTGAGATAAAATTGTTTGTTGCGGTTGTAAAGTCCGAGAGCGCGGCTCATAGTTCTATTTCCTATGCCATGATAACGCTGCCACATGCGCCTGCATACCGGGCGCCCTCGAATTCGGTACTGTCTGACTCCGTCAAGGTTAAAAGCTTCTACCTGTGACGCCGTCCAGGAAGTGAGCTCTTTCATCGATTTGCACACATTTTTTATGCGTGCTTGTATGCAGTGTTCAGTAGATACGAACATAAAGCAATATCGATCTTTGCAGCATGCCGAATGAAGCTCATGATCAAGCTGTGCTAGAGTTATGCCTAGTAAACGTTCTCTCGCTGCCGGTCGAATCTCTTGCGCAGTTCCTCGCTTTCTTTTGCGCATGATATAAGCTCTGGCGGTTTTACGGGCGACCTTTCTTCTCTGGATCGGAGCATCGTATCGGACATACAACTTCAAGTCCTCGACTTCCTGCTCCGACAGTTGTGCACCGCTAGAGCTATCGGGAGTTGTGGTGGAAGTCTTAGACGCTGCCTGGCGGCGGAAAGTCGGAGCAATGGTATTAGTAAAGGTTGGGAAATGAGGGGGTTGTATATGCAGCCCACCAGTTGAAGTTCCAGAGACAACACGCCTCGCTGCGCTGCTGCTGCTATTACTACTGCTGCTAGAACTCACACTGCTAGAACTCGCAGTGGTGGATGAGAAAGCGGCGGATAAACCAGTAGTTGATGGCAGATCATAGTGTTTTCTGAAGCGAGCTAGGGGATCCGGGGCTGGGGAAGATGCGGGAGCTAGAGGAGGACGTAAGCCAGCCGGTACTGGTGCGCTGCCTGCCTCCTCCCTTCGGTCTTGCCTCTTAAATCGTGCTAAAGGATCTAGCTTTTTCTTCATAGAGAAGCTTTGCAGGCATATAAATGCGGGCGCAAGTCCCAACAACAATGGCAAAGTGAAACGCATCTAGTAGAGTACATATGCATGCATATTTGCATGCATACGTATACATGCGTAACATTGCATACATGTACACATACACTGAAAAAAAATAGATAGACAGATAGACAGATAGATAGATAGATAGATCGATAGATAGAGAGAGAAAGAGAGAAAGAGGACAGAGAGAGATAGATAGAGATAGAAGAGAGAAAGAGAAGAGAGAAGAGGGGGGGGGGGCTGCGCAGCACAGCTTTTTTAACTAGAAATGAAAAAACAACGCTTAATAGGCGAATGGGTTATTATTCACAGCTAGAGAACAAGTAAATGGAAGTCTGTGCAAGGTTAGAATGATAAACTAGCATGGAATGATGAGGAGAGAGCACAGACCAACAAGTACGCAGGAATTCAACAGTCAGGTGGTTGACTCAGTCTAAAAAACACAAAAGATTATATAAAAGAAAGAAGAATAGGCAGAAAGTTTTATTACATTTCTAGTACCATCCTGTTCGACGTGCAAGATGTAGGACTGGAAAACAAAAATCTGCGCTGCGCAGGTATGACTTCCACAACTCTAAGAGACAGAATAGGTACAGACATACAAAAATAGTGTTTGTCAGAGCTTGACACCTAGGATACCTAACTCTGTGATCAGTAAAGAGGAGCTAACCAGCCTCAGGGGCCACGTTTCCACCGGAAGAAACTTGCGCAGCGCAATCTGAACCAAAAAGTTGTGGGACAGTATTTACAGAAAGTAATGCATTACATTAAACAAAAAATTGACACAGACCTTCCTAAACATGTGTTCTATCTCGTGAGAGTACATAAACGCTTTTGGGAGTGTAGCTGGATAAAAACAAATGAAAAGAAAAACCATTTCCTGCGTAAATTTGGGATTTTCGGTTGTTTTCCTATACATACATTGCAAGGAAAGCAATAAAAAAGAAACAAACTTAGCGCAGACTTGTACAGTGATGAAATAAAGGTCTGTGAAAAAAAAAGAAAAAAAAAAAAAAAAAAAAGATCAGAAACAACAGAAGAAAAATTAAAAAGAGAGCGACAATTTCCTGCGCAAATTTGGGATTTTTGGTTGTTTTCCTATACATACATTGCAAGGAAAGCCAAAAAAAGAAACAAACTTATCACAGACTTGTAATATGATGAAATAAAGGTCTGTGATAAAAAAAATCAAGCAAAATGGATCAGAAACAACAGAAGAGAAGAGAGAAGGACATGTAGAAGGCGTCAAGAAAAGAGTTCTTTGTGTGCCGAAAAATACGGTCGTTGCCGCTTTTCTTTGCCCGTAACCGGCGCAGGTCACATTTTGCGCTGACGAGGACACGCAAGTAGTGCTGCAGTTGTTTTTGGTTCTTGCTGGGCAGTCCAGATGGAAAACAAAAAGGGCAAGGATGTGTCTAAGTTGTTGGCATACAGACGAGACGAAACTCACAAAGTTTTTTGGCTGGTAGAGATGAATGACAAAAGTCAAGACTGGAAGCCGGACAAGGAATTGCGTCAAAGAGACGATTGGGTCAGTCTATCCTGCCTCGTAACCATCCCAAACGCTAATACGCTGGGTTTCCTGCCTGTGCACATGGTGCAGTACTTTGACAATGCAGGGCACCCAGGAAAACAGTCCATGTGGGAAAATGCTCCAAAGGAGCCAGAGAGTGGGGAGGTGCGGAGAGGGAATAGACAGAGGAAGGAGAGAATGAGACTTGAGCCAGAAATGGAAGAAGATGAAGAAATTGATGAGGAGAAGAAAGAAAAAGGAAAGAAGAAAGAAAAAAAACAAAGAAAGAAGTCAGCAGCCAAAAGACAGAAGCAAGCCAGCAGCGGGAGGAATGGGGGAGCGAAGAAAGGAGATGAAGAGGAGGAGGAAGGAGAAGAAGAAGAAGAAGAAGAAGAAGAAGAAGAAGAAGAAGAAGAAGAGGAAGAAGAAGAAGAAGAAGAAGAAGAAGAAGAAGAAGAAGAAGAAGAAGAAGAAGAAGAAGAAGAATAAGAAGAAGAAGAAGAGTGGAAGGATACTGGGAAAAAAGGGGAGGGAGGGAGAGGAGGAAAGGGAAAGGGAGCGGGGAAGAGAAAGAGGGTAAAGAATAAGAAGCAGAAAAGGAATGCAGCAAACAAAGGACGGAAGAAAGGAGCAAAGAAGGGAGAGAAAAAAGGTGGAAAGAAAAAAGATGGAGAAAAAGATACACCGGCAGTGAAGAAGGCAAAAAAGAAAAAAAGCATGTAATGTTCAGACAGAAGCAGAAAGAACTCTTGCAGACAAGATCAATGAGAGAGAAAGAATCAGAAAACAAGAAGAAGAAAAGAAAATCAGAACAGAGGGAAAGAAAGAGGGAGAGAAAGGGAGCGATGGGGAGACGGCAGATGTGTTAGATTCAACCGGGGAAGTGTCTATTCCAATCAAATCCTCTACCGATCCCGCCAAAACACTCGACCCCCCTTCTTCAAACCCACCTGCCGCTTGGAAGGGAGTGGACTCTGTTTTCGACCCTCTGGCTTCTGTGAAATTCAAGCGGGCGGACTTGGGCAGGGATCGTTTTGCTGACACTTTCGTTCGTCCCCCACTAAGTCACCGTCCACCCACCCCACCTACGCCAAATGTTGATGACATTAACTTTCAATTCGAGTCGCCGTCCCCCCCTAAGTCGCCGTCCCCCCCTAAGTCGCCGTCCCCCCCTAAGTCGCCGCCCCCCACTAAGTTACCGTCCCCCCCTAAGTCGCCGCTCACCCCACCGCTTCCCGAGGGTGGAGTGGATATCAAGCCGGGGTTTTCTGCAGACAGATTGCATTTTACGGTTTTGAGCAACGAGCAATATCAATTCTGGGACAGGGACGGGAACGAGGTTCAGTATTGCAAGGGGCAGACTCTCTTTGCTAAAAATAGCCCTGGTCACAAATGGCTGCTGACTTTGTTGACACGGATGTCATGGATTCAAAGAAAGGGGGCAGATGGCGCTCTTATGTGGCCCGAACGATGTTTTGCGTTCCTCAACAAGAACGAATTAAAGCCCGATGAGCCTGCGGAAGAGGTCATTGTCTTCGGGCCTGTCGGTATTTTGGGAAAAGCGTCGAAGTTGAGGAAAAGTGTCAAAATTAGTGAACGAAAGCTGTTGGTATTAAGGAAAGTGGATGGTTTTCCCACCCCATTCCAGTTATGCATCATGAGGTACAGATTGAGGACTGGCGGTTTGAGGCCGAGTACCTTGGGTATATAACACCTTACGCGTCCGACTTGCCAGCAAAAGAACTCAAGCCCCTTTTCGAAATGAAATCATTTGCTGAACAAATGAGAGAGGCTGCGGAAAAAGAAGCGAAGGAGGCCAAGAAGCAGGCAAAACAGCGCAAGGCCGCGCTGAAAGCAGCCGCGAGACTTGTGGAGATGTCGGAAACGTCGCTCGGCGATGAGGAAGGGGAGGGTACCGAGGAAGACGATCAGGAATCCGAGGTGAAGAGTAAGGCTGTGAGCAAAAATAAACCTGAGAAGGGCTGGATTCGGAGGCCGCCACCGTACACACCAACGGATGATGAAATCAAATGTGGGCTGTGGAAGGTGGGAAATCACAAGTGGTATTGTATCTGCGCTTTCTGTAAAAATGCGCGGCTTTCGTATTGTGATTCTGTTAAAGCGGCCGCTGTAGATCCAGCCAACAACGCGTACGCAAAGGAAGTGCAGCGGTTAGCCAACGCTTGCCGGAAGCAGGGCCGGGACTTCCAAAAACTGCACTCCCTCTTGGAACATTTTGGTGCAGCTTCGGTCGCCTCATTATGCAAGCAGCCTCCAGCCAACATCCCTCCTGAGCAACTTTATTTGTTTCAACCCGGTAAATTAGTACGCTTTTCCCCCTCCCCTCCCCACCCCTTTCCACCATGTCCTAAATACATTATCTTCTTTTTGCAAGGTTGGCCAGCTAGTGGGCAGTTTCAGACGCCTGGTGTCATGCAGCAGCCTGGTGGCATGCACGGTGGGCAGTTTCAGACGCAGCAGCCTGGACATCATGTTAATGTTCAAGAAGGTAAGATGATGTCTGCATCCTTCTTGAACATTAACATGATGTCCGCATCTCACTCTGTAATAAACAAGGAATGTGTGAAACTAGGCAACATTGGCGGGTACGGTGGGAGCCAGCAGTATGGCGGGTACGGTGGGGCTCAGCAGATGCCCCAGCCGTTTCCCCCCCCCCCCCCCAGCGCAGCCGGTAGCGCAGCAGGTTGTTGTTCAGCCTCAACCAGATCAGTCTGTACTACCTCAGCATTTGCAGCCTCAACCGAATCAGGCTGCAGCTGCACCGCTACCTCAGTTTAATGTACAGCCCCAACAAGCTGTGGTGGCATCTGCGAACAGCGGTGATCTTGCCGCTTTTTTAGCCTCTAGCTCACAGCAAGCTAATGCCTTTCTGGTGCATACGCAAGCACAGAATAACTCTTATTTGCAATACCTTGCAACGCGGAAATAATATCTGTGCTTGAGTGAGCACGTGGGGCGTTGGGGGGGGGGGGGGGCTCACTCAGTCACACGCCCAAACATTAAGTTAGAGTTTTACTTTTCCAAATCGTTTTTAAATTTTCACTTGCTCTTTCCCCTTTCCCCTTACATTTCTATCATATTTACATATATATATTCTGTGACTTTTTGATACCCCTAACGGGAAGCGTTTGAAATTTTTTTTCTAGATAGTTAGACTATACTGAATATAGTGACGTAGTTATGATAAATAAATGTCATTGTAAAATGATTTATTATTACTTAATTCAATTGTTTTTATTTAGTTCTGATTATTTTAAGGATCAGTGCGGTACTTGGGTGAGGGGGGGGGGGGGGTCGGGAGCGACCGGCCTGCATTTTCAAGTCAACTTCAACCTATCACTTCAAGTTTGTAAATAATTTTTTATTAAAATAAAGTTTAATTATTATTGAATTAAATGTTTTTTGTCGAATTCCAGCTGTTGTAAATGATCCTGCATGTTTTCTTTATATTTTGAAAAGCTCAACTCGGGTGGTGGGGAGCGGTCGTCCGGCACGCACTGCCAAGTCAGACTTACACCTTCCAAATCATTTTTTTCATTGAAATAACGTTAATTATCATTAAATTAAATGTTTTTTTATCGAATTCCAGCTGTTGTAAATGATCCTGCATGTTTTCTTTATATTTTGAAAAACTCGACTTAAAGAGACTTGAATAGACTTAAAACGTGACATTACATTTTGTGAATCCATAGTTTGGCCCATGAAACCATATGGTTGTTCGTGCGAGTATGATATGTAATGCCTGAAAAGCAGGGGGTCTTCTTGGTCCAACCTAAAAGCCAGAATTGAGGCCGATTGAGCTCTGGATCGTCCCCAAACCGGTGGATGGTGAAACATCGTCAGTGGGGTCCGATTCATAACCATGGCCGGCAATACCAACTTGAGAGGGAGACCGTTCAGCAGATTACTGATATGCTTTGGGGTACGGTTCGTTTCGACGAACGGGATGTTGCAGCGGTTAGTTACCGCATGGATTTGACAAAGCGATCGTGATGCGCATCCACTTCGGTGCGTTTTTCGATGCACATCCAATCATCCTGGGGGTTGGTTTGTATGGGGGCTGGTCCTTGCAAGCAAGGAACAAAAACGATGAAATTCCGACAGGAGGACATCCTCGGGCTGGGAAAGGCCCGAGCCACGCTCCTGATGACAGAGGTTCATGGTTTTCATAGTGACACCTGCAAAGGTATGAACGACTTGACAGTCGATGTAACCTGAGCCAATATATTAAGGCGCGATATATCCCTTGTTGTCGAGGAATATACGGTCTCTTTGGTTGACTTGTGCCATGATTTCTGGCAATTGGCGTGGGGATATCCGGGCCCACGCCTTAGCCTGTTGGATTCTAGGGGCTACGTATGCTACTGATCTAATCAGTTGGCTCGAGTATAAGCATGTGGCTACGTAACTATGTTGGTGCATGTCCTCATATCTTGTCAACTGACGGAGCTGTGAGAAGCACCGATCTAGATGTATGTTGCCGCCATGAAGCGGGATTTGATACCCACCGTCCTCGCGGATCTCGAGTCGGTGTCGCACTATCGTGATATTGCCTGGATCGTCAAAAGACGGGTCCTCGTAGATCCCATGGACCCGGATGAGGTAAGGCAGGTAATACTAACAACGATGGTTGCATTTAAATTTTGACCGAATTGGACGAGATCTTCCCAATAGGGGCGGAGGCGGACAATTGGGTTTTGAATAATGAACAGTGACTTCCTGTCATATAAACGTCCTTCAAAACCGCACCTCCTACTTGCGGGACAGCTGGTATGCTCTTGCCTTCACGGTGCATATCTCTCTCGAACCCGACGTGTGTGCGGGTAACCATGCGTGGTCCTACTGGGTGCATGATGCTATTTCAACCCGGGGTTGATAGACCCGCTCTCCGTGGAGTTGTAGGTCTTCCCTGGTCGAGTTGTCTCATGCCAGTATCCGTTATAGCGCGGCCTCGGACCGCTATAAGCTGAAGGTTAGATTCGAATCTCCAGGACCTTGTTTGAAGGTTCGAGCTGCGCTAGGGGAGATTGATCCATAGCGGCAGGACATGAGAGAAAACCCCAATGATCGTTGTGATCCCTGTGTCCAAAATTGTGGCAATCCTGGTATCGGAGCTTGCTGGGCTAAGGGTGGAAGCGATCGCGGCAAGGAGGACGATGAGGAGCTAGCTTGTGATAGTGGTTCAGGCGTAGCAGTTTGACGCGCCGGTGTCCCTGACGACGACGTCGCCGCCGGGGGCGTGCCATCTATCACTATAACCTCCCTTTCCGACTGAGTCGGTCCTGGAGGAGAAAGTGGTGCGTTAGGAGACGTGACGTTCGAAAGAGCGGGCGACGTAACGCTAGCATCTGTTTGTGCCTTAGCGCCGTAGGAAGACGGTGACGTGACGTTCGACAAAGCGGGCAAGTAAGCGGGAGTTGTCGGTGAAAAAGTAGGTTCTATGGGAGACTCCCTGGGTCCTAACCGGCTAGGCGTAGCGGCCAATCCGGGCTTGCGTGCCCACTCGCTAGGAGACGCGGTGGAGGGAGTGGGTGATGGTCCTCCGGGAGTCTCTTGTGAGGCTTGCGTGGCCCGGTGATCTTGCCCCGAGCTCGAACTCGAGCTCGAGCTTGAAGCGGTGGCACCTTCAAGATCAGCCTGGGCTGGCGTCACCGTCTCACTAGGTGACGGTGGTCTCTGAGGAGTCACGTCCTCCTCCTCGCGTATTGGGGGAAGACCCGTGATCGGAAAAGCCAAGACCGGTGTACGGTCCAGTCGGGCCGCTGTGGGCCGAGACCGTGTCTGTCGCGGTGCGGGGGAAGTACGGTCAGTACTGTCCTCCTGCTTCTCCTCCGTCTCGTCTGTCTTCTCTTCGCTTTCTTCTTTCTCTTCCTGTTCCTCTTCATCATCACTCCCGTCAGTGGTGATCGCCACCAGAGGGAGGAGACTAAAAGGACATTCCTTAAGGTCTTGCTTTTGGGCTTCCCCCTCGTTATCATCCGAGGGGAGGTCCATCAGCGTGACCACCTGTTGGCAGGGACCATCTCTTAGGATTGTCCTGCTTCGCAAAACCTGATTGACAGTCTCGCTGGGCTGTCGGGGCGGGGTCAGGATCTCAAACTCATCCAAAAGGATTTGTTCGTCAACCGCCCGTGTCGGCACGGCCGGCCACTGTTGGCCAGCTGCCATACGGGTGAAAAGGGCATCCGTGGATATGTTGGTCTGCATGATAAGGGCAGTACCAAGCAAAATATCCGCTCCGGGGGAACATGCTGGGAGGTGTAAAGGTAAATCTCATCCCAGCCTCTTGTAGGGAGGACTTGGATGTAGAGACGTATGCCTCTAACCATAGTTATGATCCCTTGAGCCGTGCGGGCTGTCAGGATGGGCAAATCCATTTCAGTCAGGCCATCTTGGAGGGCAAGCATGGGTGGATCAGCCCCAAGGTATTACATCCAGTGTCACTATGACAAAGATGTCGATAGCCTTGTCGGCCGTCTGATCCAGTCCGGCAATAGCCAGGACCCGTCCTTGGAGGACATTTGCCTTACTAGGTCGTACGGGAGCGACATAACGGCATTCAAGAGGCGTGTCAGTCCCGTCGTCCAATATATTATGGGTGCTTACCTGGCTAGGGTCGTCTACCGTCGCTTGAGCCGAGCCGCCATCACCGCCGCCATAGGGGCATCCTTGCGTTCCTTGCAGTCTTTTCCGCGACGATCCTTCTGTCCGGGGCCAGAGCGTTGCTTCCCGGCCCGCGGGGGGCACCATGCGAGTTGAGCCCCTTCTCCAGATCGCGCGTGCGTGTCCTACAGACTTCGAGTGCATGATTTGGTTTGTCGACCTTGCCGAAGTGTTGACAGTAGGCGCAGGGCTCGGAGCTCTTGTTGTGCGGCGCGCGGTTCTCCTTGGCGGGGTTCTTCGTCCACTGGGCGGCTTGGCGATCTTGATCGCGTTGGCCCCAGAAAAGCGTGCAGTCTTGGTTGTACGCCCGCCGGACGAACTCGAAGGCGCAGAGCCCTTGCGTTGGTCCGGGCCTTGGCCAGACTTCGGCTTGTTCTGCTGATGGGACGTCAGAGCTTGCCTTGCCACGACCTGCAGCTGGCTACCCGGCCGTAGTCGGAATCCGGTGCCGTCAGGATCATCTTGGGGTCCCAATCCGTCAAGGTACGCGAGTTAGCCTTGAGGATGAGGTACCTCATCACTTCCAACGTGCGTGTCGGCGCAATGCCCCGTTTTTTTCTTTCTATCTGCAGGGCCTCTATGTGCTGTATCTCCATAGGGGAGACACATCGCGGGGCTACCTCATACTTATGGGATTCCTCGGCCACAAGGCTTCATTCTGCAGCTGCCTGAAGAGCTTCTGTAAACGCGTTATATAATTGGCCAAACTCTCTTTCGACCGTCTCTTCATGTAACTCGATGTCATTCCTGTAACTCGGGCCGAAAGGCTTGGTAACGTCGTAGACGATGTCGATTTTCCATCGTGAGTCTACTCGGTAGTCCAGCCAGATCCGTGGCAAGAGCTGCAGAGACTTCATGTAGGAGTCGTTGGAAGAAGTTCTTGCCGACCACGCGTTGAGGAAGATCTCTGCCTCAGACTGGGTCATAAAAAGGGAAAGATTTGAAAGAAACAGGCGCAAGGTGTATCCTAATGATACAAGGTCGAACTTGAGCTTTTTGATCTCCCGCAGACGACGTTGTCGTCGTTCGGTAGCCAACTCAAATGGCGCCACCATCATAAGAACGGTGCTGCCACTAAAGCGTATACCATTCCGGGTACGTGACGGCTCGGAACTACTCGACGAGGGCTGCTCGCCACTACTAGAGGATGCACTAGTTGACGCTCTGCTCCCAGACGGGTTGTCCTCCTCCGCTTCGATCGTCGGGGCAGCTGGGCTGGCTAAAGCCGTTCCGGCTACCTCTGGCGTGACCGCTGCGGAAGCTGCGGTTTCCGCGACCGCCGTCCCGGTCTCTCCATCTTCGTCGCTCCCACCAGCAGGCGGGGGCGGTTGCCTAACTGGAGAAGGTCACGATACGTGGAGGGGCAGAACGGGGTCGGCTTGAGGACTGCCCGACTTGGGGGGATAGGGGGAGGCTGTCACCGTCGGCTGGCTCTGCCCCTCGCTCTGGAGAGAAAGAGAACAGAGGGCCTTTCGACTCTTCTTCCTCCTCGACTACCCTTCCGTATGGGGAGACAAAAAGCGCGCCGCTGTCTTCGTACCGAGAGTCCGGAGGGGAGGCGAATGATCCCGGGAGGCTTGGGCTCCGTTGAGAAAACCTCGGGTCGGGGATGAACCATACCCTGATGCTAGTGGGAAAAATGCCCCGTCAGCAGTCGTGGGTCGACCTGGGAAGGCTGTGATGGGGCCACAAAAGCGTTGGGAGCCAGTTGGGGGGAACCTTACCGGGGCGGGGGCAGCCATGAAGCGCGATGACGATGCTGCCGCCGTAGCCGGAGGCATCGTCGCTGCCGTAGCTGTAGCCGTAGTCGTAGTCATAGTCGTGGTCGTAGTCGTTGCGCCTGCCAGCGGGGGGCGAGTTGGGCCCATGGTAGGAGCCGCCGTGGCCGCTGGTGCCGGAATCTTCACGTAGCGTATGGAGCTGGGGACGTTGTCCGGGGACAGAACCCAACCGACCTTGTTCGCAAGGTCGTTGTACCTACTTATAGCTAGGTCTCTCTCACCCCTATAAGCGATCCACTTGTGGAAAGTGGATGGGTCCAACCAATAGTCCACCATCTGCTCAAGGGGCTGCATGGGGAGAAAAGGCTCCTCCTCAAGATTGAGAAGCCCGTCCTTTGCTTTCGCTAAGAGGGGGCCGAGGTCCTTATTTAAAGTCATTAGTACGACCTTAATGAAGTGGGCGCGGCTGATTCCGTCCGTCTGGGGCGAGAGCTTCTTGGCCGAGCCGTCCTTGAGGGCCTTCCTGTATGTGTCTATGAAGGGGACCTTGAGGTTGGTGCGCCGCGTACGAGAGATGTTGCGGCATTCCTCTCGGTGGTAGACTTCCTGACTGAGCAGGTCGTAATTGGGGCTAGGAAATGAGGCTGGAAGGCTCATTTTGTCACACCTGAACGTAGAAGACCCACGATGTAGCAAACAGGTCTGGAATTTGCAAAGGAGACCTTTAGGGTTGGTTGCTACTCGATGGGGCTTGCTTGAGGGACTGTCCTATGTATGCAAGGGATTGAACAGACTTGAACAGACTTGAACAAGAATTGAATACATGGTACAAGTCGCCTCTCTGCGTGTGGTGAACATGAACAACTGTCACCATGACCGGCCACTCAAAGACAGATGAACTAGCTGTCCTGTGTGGGTGTAATGGCAGACCTTGAGCTTGCTCGCTGTTGGTGTTTCCAAAAGCAGGTAGGTGTTCCCCAATTCGAGCTGTCGACAGCACACACAAAGTGTGACTCTTCCGAAAAAATAGGGAAATTCGAATTGTAAGTCTTGACTACCCTCCTGTGAGGAAATTACCAACCGGCATTCAAATGAATACACACACGGCTGTCATTTGATTTCAAAATACTTCCGAGAACAGGGAAGGTACCAAAAGACGCTGGGATGGTCAATTCCAGTTTATTTAGTACACTTGCTTGACAGACTACTTGTCCCTTGAAACAATGCAAATTCTGAGAACTAACGAATAGTATTCAAGTGCTACACGTGTTGTGTAGCAGTTGGAATTGTTCAAGTTGGTCTGAGAAAAATAAAGGAAAATATCACGGTTAAGTATTATCACTTTAACTAACCTATCTGACTTGTTTTACCATTTTACTTGGGATGTTAGGAAATAAAGTATGACTGGGGACCGGAAAAAGCGGTCAAAGGAATAAAAGTTTCAGATATGGGCAAAAAAGGCAATAGTCAAGCTTTTCTAAAAAGCTAGCTGTTAAAGGGAAATAAATTGATCTGTTAACGGCAGTTGAAAACGTAACAACTACAAGTTATGACAGTTGATAAATAAACGGAAAAATGAAGTAACGAAACTAAAAATAGAAGTGTAAACTTGAAGTAAAAACTTGAAGAAAGTTTAACACAATATTAATGTTTCGGTCCGGTACGGTAGTCATTCCGATAGTTTCGTTTGTTTGGCGGGCTTTTGTCCGAGTGTATTGCTTGATAAACCTATTAAAGGACGTGTGGAGCTGGTTAGATAGTTAACCGGGGACGCCTGGGAGACGTTAAACCTGCTTCAAATACCTTCTATTCTGTTCCTGCCAACTGCTTAAGGGTGTTGAAGCACAACAAAATCACCTGGAGTGATCAAAAGGAAAGGCACGGTCTGTGTCACACCCAAGACTGACACAGCAGAAGGGAAGTCCTTCCAACAGTGCTTCAGTACCACTACGTGAAACGTTGTGGTTGGACAGGGGGTAGAGCTCTGCAGAGGCTGGGCTACCGACAGGAGCAAAGAGTGAGCCTTCGGGTCAGAAGGACATCTACGGGAACGGTTTGGGGGTTTGGACCACAAAACCCCATTAACAGGCAAGCCCAAAAACCAGTTCAGGGTTGCTTGTGGCGCGCAGGAGTGTTTGGTGGCTGCAGGACCTGCTCTGGACAACCAACAGGAAAAGGCCAACAGCTGATTGCTGCAAGGAGGACCCTAGCAACGTACCCTTAGAAGGGGATTTGCAGAGGGAGTGTCGGCGGGCCAGTCAGGGACACAAGACAGACAGGAAACAACAACCTTTCTGGAGTAGAAAAGTGACTTCAGATGTCTGAAAAAACGAAAAACGGAAATGAGTCTAGAAACATACCTTACTATAGCGGTAGGGAAGACTGGGAAGACTTTCAACGCGCTCTAATGCTAGAGGCAGTTAGGAAGGACCTTAAGGGTGGTTTTGAGAACCTCCAGGGGCATAAGCTGGAGGTGCATCGTGCCAACCTTCGCAGGCTGCATATGGCAGGCAAAAACGTACCCGACTACATGAGTCGGTGGGAGAAGCATGCAAAGAAGAAATCAGCATTAGCAGCAGTTAGCAGCAGTTAGCAGCAGCTAGTATGTAAATGGAGTGCTGGACAGTGCTTTGGGACTGCAAGGAAGTGCCAGCCATGAAGAAGAGGAGACTGGTATGCCAGTTTTGGATGATGCAGAGGAGGAGTCGAGTGGTAGTATCGACACGGGAGACTCTGCAGAAGAGGAAAAACAAAAAAGAGAGGAAGAGAGCTCAATCACAGCTACAAAACGTGAGTCTGCCTCAAGGAAGTATGAGGAGGAAAGGAGAGCAAGAGCAAAGACATCTTGCTCTCAGGCATCGTCAGTCACAGAGGAATCTGGCAGTACAGGAATAAGTGGCAGTGATGAGGCAAAAGGACCGACAGCAGGAATCTCTACAGCTGCAGCGACAGACAAGAAGTCAGAGGCTAAGAAACGCAAGGAGAAGCGAAAGGAGCGACGACTTGTGGTGAGCTATGACGAAAGCTTGTTAGTGACAGTAAGAGAGAAGAGGGTGGAGTTGTTCATGCTAATCTACGTGCACCTCAAGGGAGGCGAAGAGACTTGTCACCGACCTAGTCAAAGACGGAACGCCGGATTTTGGGCAGCAACCTGATGCCAGGTGGAAGAGGCTCAAAGACCGGTATGGGAAGGGTAATCCCAGTGATCTGCTTGAGAAGCAGAGAAAGATGGCTCGATGGGAGTTCAACTCCTCTACCCAGTATGAAGGGCAGATTGCTGAGTTCGAGTCAGTGAGGGAGCAGTTGTCCAAGAAGGGGCATCAACCCTCTGACTTGAGCTTTGAGCAAATTATTCGCGATGCGATAATGGGTCCGGAAATGAGGGACAAGGAGGTGCAAACAGACTGGAAGCAGTGGCTACTGGCAGCCGACTTTGAAAAAGAAAAGCAAGCATGGGATGTGAACCAATGGTGGCAAGAGCTGAAGCGAAAGGCCAAGGACATTGATCTGCAAAAGAAAAGAGAAAGGAAGGCCAACAAGAAGGCAAAGGCTAATGCTGCAAAGGTAGAAAAGAAGAAACCCTTTTCCACACCATGCCTGTACTTCAAGAAGGGGAGGTGTAAAAAGGGAGGAGAGTGTCAATACCTGCACCTAAACGATAAGCTGAAAGGGATCTGCTTCCTGTTTAGTAAGGAAGGGGATTGCAAGTACGGGAGTAAATGTAAGTTCGCTCATTCGGGAAATGAAAGGAAAAAGTGGAACGAGCACGAGAGGAGAGGAGGATCAAGGGGGCAGTAAACGCAACCAAAAGAATAAGAAAGAGAAGAGTAAAAAGGAGAAGAAATGTTTCAATTGCAAAGGCAAGGGGCATTATGCCTCAAATTTCAAGAAGCCCTGCCTCAGATGTGGAGGTGATCATCCCTTGACCAAATGTACGCATGGCCCAGAGGGTGGAGAGCAGCCAGGAGCAAAGGCGAAGGCCGACATGGTCAAGAAGAAATCTCCGGGAGCGGACACAAGTGGGAGCTCGGATGATGAAGAAGATGGAGAGCTCAACCGCGCCTACAGCCTACTCCGGCAAAGAAAAGCAACGCGGGCATATATGGTAAAAGGGGGTGGAAGCAAGAAAAGGAGTAGGGATGAGGAGAGCCAACACTCCGCAAGGGGTGTAAGTGCAGATCCTCAGACTGAAAGCCATGAGCTAGTCCATCTCCCCAGCCAACTAGGGGAAGCGAGGGGAGTGTTCCCGGAAGTGAGTAACTACGAAGAGTTTGCCAACTATGTGAACACTTTGACTGCTCCGGAGGAAAGTGGCACAACGTCGGCGTTGGGTGTGGAGGAGCGAGTGAGTATGGTAGGTGCTAATCGTTCCGGAACGCCGGAGGTTGTTGAGGCTCTACTGCACGCCGGCTACGACTACGCTTAAAGCTACGTGCCAGTAAAGGCAAGCGATGGTATGGCTGACGGGGAGACGAAGGCGATCCCAGGGTCTCTGCCGGGCCAGACTCCAAGCGAGCCTAAAGAGGAAAAGAAGTTGCGGACAAGAAGAAGGAGGTTAGAAGATTGGGAGCCGTGGCAAGAGCCTCTCTCTCAGGACAGCGAGGCGTCGGATGACTCAAGTTCGGAGGATGGAGAGGAAGCTCCAATTGCGGTGCGACAATATCGGGACGGTGGTGGTGTAACGCATGAGTTCCGGCACTATGGAGAGGGACGTGGAAGGCTGGTAACCTTCGGTGTGTCAATGGGGCCGACGGAGTGGATCCCCCGTCCTGGTACCGCTACATACCAACAGGACCGGGTCAAGTGGACCAGTACATGGAGTGGCAACTCAACTGGAAGGAGTTTAGAAGGCTCCGGGATGGAACCGGCCTGCCTAGAGCGATGATGGTGAAGGGAACCGGGTGTAAGTCCGGCACCTGGGAGAGCAAGACAATGACTACTCCGCAAACACCCGATTCCATTTATTTACTACCCGAACCTTTGAAGTATGGCCCCGAGACCTACGAGGTACCCCCTGAACACCTGCGGCATGCGGATGACGAGCCTGTGGGGGTGGTAGAAGCGCGCCTGGAAGGAAGGTGCTACGGTTCTACGTTCGGACGGGACCGGTGCATGAGAACCCGGAAGGAGGCAGTGGAGTCGGAGTACCAACAAGTGAGAGCCGACGCTGCCGGACTACTAACCGGTGATATGATGTTCTGCACCAACCATCAAGACAAGAGGGAGCGCTACTACGCGGATGAGAGCATAGGAGCTCAGGCGCGAATGGGCGTTGATGCCGGCGTATCGCTTGGTGGTGGAGATGGAAGAGCGCGGTCTGGGACATCTGATTGGGCGAGCCAAGCCCGACAAGATGGTGGAGCATCTTACCCGGCCAAAATCAGCAAAAATAGGGCATAAGGCCCTCACTCAGAATTTTTTTTATTTAAATACAAGGCCGGAACAAGTACAGAAAGTGAAGGAAATCAAAGAGACTATTTCATGAAGCTCTTTGTACAGAAAGTGCAGAAAAAAATTGAAAATCTCTAAAGATTTTACATGATTTTTTTAGCCTGTCTGCGGCCCAGAATAGATCACCAACAGCAGGGTTACAAAGAAAGGAGCAGTAGTTGAACACATATGCAAAACAAAGACCATGTGATTGTGAATAGATTCAGCACATTACATTCCCAGAAAAGCACACACAACACATATAGGAGTGATACAAGACAGGTACAAAAAAGGGCTTCAGGGAAGAAAGAACAACACATGCTACAGATAAGTTTACAACACACCATTTTGCAGACAGCATGGGCACAACGTTTGGAAAGACTGTGCAAGGCCACGGGACGTGAAAGTATGCATGAGAAACACACACAAAAAAAAACACAAAACCCTCTCTAGCCATGACTTTTACCAATCTCGACCCCGCAAAAACAGTCAAATAAAAAAAAATTTAGTGCGGCCTTCGCTTCAAAGGCTACGTATGTCGATAGGCCTGTCTGTTCAAATATTTTTCGGAAATTTTTCTGGTTTCCTTTCCGGGAATTGGCATGGTCTTGTCAAATGTTGCCACAGAAATTCACGGGCCGGCGCCACCAAAATCATGTCGGAGGTCAAGTACTTCAAAGTAGGTAAATGTTCAAACCACATCGTTTCAAGCAAAAGCAAGCATAACACAAGTGTTTTAGAAAAAAGGGTTAGCTCACTATTTTTCACCCTTATTTTCGACCGCAATTTTCACTTCTCATGACATAGCAAGTATGGTGTTTTTAACTGAAAAATGCTGTTTGCATGATGCACTCTGCACTCATTTTTACACACAAGTGCACAAATGAATTCACATGTTATGTTGAGTAATCCTGCCTAAAGGGTTTTTGCAGAGAAGTACGGTACAAAAAAAAACTAGGAAAACATAGGTCGAAAATTAGTTTGTCAAAATTCAGAACATACTCTAGAACACAGCAATACCTTTAATACACTGAAAAGCTAAACCTCCGGCTACCTATTCCCAATAAAAACACTGAATTCTGTGCAAACAGCACTTCAAAATCTTGAATATTGAATGAGTTTTCCTGCTTTGAAATTGATGGGGGCTCTAACGACCACTAGAACCTACATATAGGCTCCCGGTTCTTCCCACTTCACTTTATCCCTGTTGATGCCCCAGTTGTAGAGCACCCCTGTGCCCTCTTCTCGCATGATAGTGAATATTATGGGCACTAACGACCTGTCCCAATTCACCCCGCGTCTCTGAGCTTCCTGGCCGGTTTGTTTGCAGGCTTAAGGTTACCTTTTTGTAAAAAAACTTTGTACATTTAATTATAAGCATACATAGAAAAGATATTATATAAAAATTTATTGAAGAGCATACAGGGAACATATGAAAACTGACTCTGATTTTTGGTCATCACAAGCACCATTTTTGAGGTGGCAAGGTGGCCAGTTTTTTCCGGTGGGGGTGTGCAAATTAGTTTGGAAAAAGCGGTGGGCGACGGGAAATCGATTGGTTTGAAGTCAGTTTTTACTATTTTTCAATGATTCTTTCATTAAATTAAATGTTTTTACTTATAGTTTTGAAATGTACAATTATCATATGATAGAGTTTAACGGATCTATGTTTATTATGCTAACGACCACTTGCCCATAGGAGAACTTACATATGCGGCGGCAGTGCCCCGGAACCGGAAGGTGTATCGAGAACGAGTACCGTATCGCACCGTGAAAGCGGCGGTGACGCAGTACCGGGCGATGAAGGATCCGGTGCATGCTGGAAGGTACGACTCGGACTTGAAGCGCGTAGGGCTGGTACGAGATCAAGGGCCCGTGACACCAATCGTCGCGAAAGGCAGGACGGCACCGTCACCAGTGACGGAGGAAGCAATGCCTCTACTATCTCCAAAGGCGGAGATCAAGACTACCGCGACCGCAACAGCACCGACGGAGAGCCAAGTGGACCGACCAGGACCAGCAACCCCGGGTCCGGGAAAGGCCAAGTTCGAGATGCTGGCTACTCCTGAGGAGGTGCAATGGTGTATCTGGAGAATGGAAGTACTCCGTGGCGGGAACACATGGCGGAGCTCTATGAGGGCTTTCCGGAGGATTCCACGGAGGTGGATGAAGAGTCAGAGGACTCCAAGGATCCGGGGAAAGGGATGACAAGGTGTCCCTAGTGACGCAAGTTCGACCGGCGGCACCGTACAACACCCTTAAGGCTGAGATGTTTAAGGCGGAGATGGCAGGGCACTGGCCCACATCAAGGGACGGTTGACGCCCACTAAACCAAAGCACCCGGACGATGCGAGCGATGAGAAGTCGCGCACCCATGTGTTGCGGCACCTACGAAAGTTGGCGAGGACTATGCTACACAACGAGGACGTCCGAGCCGTGGGCATGGATCAGATGGAAGAGGTGCAGCAACTGATCACCAAAGTGGCCGAGAAGCGGCTGTGGAGGCGAGAGGAGCGCCAAGAAGGGGTACGCACCCCTGAAGCGGTGCCAGGTCAGCCCACCCCGAGGGCAGTGGCAAGCCCAGGGAGACAACGTGAGGAAACGGAGCCCGGGCGTGACTTGGTAAGCGAGAAGGAAAGGATACGGCGCCTAGAGGTGATCATAGAACAGCAAAATGAGGTGAACCTGAATCGGGCGGCGTGGCCGCCCCAGTGGGGGGACGATCGGAGAGACCTACAGGACTTCGAGGAACGATGGCAAGAGTACGTGGGATTGATGTACCGATGGTCTACCGGTTGGCCTTTTCCTTACAATAAGCCAAGGTTCCCCGCACACTGGAACCCTAAACCCTGGAGAATAGCCGCAGGTTGGGAGAAGCGCCCCAAGCCTTATTGATTACGGACGCTAGGAGGAGGCGACATGCCCGAGCACGTGGTAGTCTACGCAAGTGGGGTCCAGGGGGAGCCCGAGCAGGTTGAGGAAGAGGAAATGGAGGTGATCAGGATGATGCTAAACCGCGCACTAATGGGAAGGGACAGACGGAAGGCGACAAGACCGCGCAAGGTCCCGGACCCGATGTTGGACTCGGGGGCAGTGTCGGACATGGCGCCATCCAGCTACAAGGAGTTCATGAGCGGTGTCAAGCGGGAGGTAAAGGAGTTTAGCGCCGTGGGCGGAACCACCAGGATGGAGGCGCAAGGGGACTACAAACTACCCACTGTACGGGGAGATGGGCGGGACGGGATACCCCTGAAGGAAGTCTGGGTAGGGGAACATCTGACCGAACTACTAGTGTCCGGACCAAAGATGATGCTAGACGGGTATACTCTGGTACTGCAAAAAGATTCACCCTACGTGACTAGGGCGGTGGTCCCTGATATAAAAGAGGAAGAAAAAGACGCACTCCTATACTTCGACCTGGAGGACTCAGTGATCCGGTTTCAATCGGGTTCAACGGAAGAGCAGCAAGTGACCTTCTGGACCACCAATAAGGTTCGGAAGAAGGATTGGGACATGTGATTACTACATCGGATATTCCATGACCCCGCTGCCGCGAAGTTGCAGGCCATTGCGAAGGCGCATGACGTGAAGCTAGTTAACGTCAAACAAAGACGTAAGTAAGGAGTGCCCGGAGTGCCCGGCGGGCGGAGCACAGAAGCCGCCTTATCGATCGAACGCGCATGGAACTCGGATGAAGGAGAAGGGCGAGGGCTGGTCGGTGGATACCTCAGCCCTACTAGCAAGACCGTTGCTCAATGGGGAACGTTGCTTGATGGCGATGGTAGAGGATACAGTAGGGTACACCAACGGAGTTGCTCCTGAACGCAGAGATGCAACGACAGTCTCTGGTGGCGAGCAAGGTGTTCCGGATGAGCCGCACCCAGACGGGTAACCGCGTGAAGCAAATACGTGGAGACGGCGCGTACCAACGATCGCAAGTGTTTAATGACATGATAGAGAGTGTGGGAGTTCGACCGAGGTACGCGGTGAGGAACGACCCTAACAAGCAGGCATTGGTGGAAGTCTCGCAGAAGCACATCTGGGCAGGCGCGAGGAAACTAATGAAGCGAGCGCAACTACCTTACGTGTACTTGGGATATGCGCTCTTGCATGTGGGTTTGCTACACAACCTAACGCCGCCACCGGGAGGCAAGGAGCCGAGGCTATTCACCATGTTCCCGTATGAAAAAGACGTGGAGTGGCTATCGCTTTTGCATACCTTCGGGTGTCTCTGTCATGCGGTACTTGACAAAAAGTACCATGGACTGCGCAAGGAGGAAGATTGCTCTTTGCCGGCAGCGTGGATGGGGCTGGACCTGGAGACCTTGGCGCACGTAGTGCTAGTCCAGGGGGAGATCAAGCGCTGGCAGGATGTAATCAACTTCGACGAAGATCAACCCGCATCGCCCATCCTGTTACAAGTATGGAAGGCCGCCGGACTGAAGGTGGACGAGGCTACTGGTTCGCAGATCGGTGATGACGCGGAGGAACTCTTCGTTAAGCCGCAAGGGGCGGACGACCACGAGCGCGTAGTCGTGGTCAAGGAAGAAAAGGAAGAAGAAGGAACGCTGCGACAGCCGGAGACGGACGAGTCAACGGACGAACAACGAGAGGTGACTCGCGGCATGAGTGTCGAAGTGCCGGCAAAGGAGTGGGGCTGGAATTGGGCCAAGAAGACCTAATATTGGCCCGGAATGGAAGAGAAAAACCCGGAAAGGTGCTGTGGAAAGGGAGTGTGATCCCATCCGCAAGGGCAAGAAGCTGCAGCCAGCTCATTTCGTACGTTTTGAAGGCTAAGAAACGGAGAACGAAGTTGAGAGAATGGTCGACTCGGAGATTATCAAGTGGGCAGTACGTGAAAGGGCGCTGGCGGCTACGTTTACGCGTCCGGTTGCAGAGAAGGGGGCCACCGCTTCCGGAAAGTTCGAGGACGCACGGGCTCAGGAAATCGCTACCCTGTGGGCTCAAGGATGCTTCCGGAGGCGCAAAAGAGAGTCAGTACCGGCGCGGGACTTGTGCCGGGGGAGATACGCAGACGCGACCAAGGAATCGGGGGGCAAAGTGCTGAAGTACAAGATTAGGCTAGTGGCCAAGGTATACTCTATGGTTCAAGGAGAACACTACGGGCAGCGCACGTTCCCAACCCCCTGCACTATGACCATACTTGGATTCTTCCTGTTAGTGACGTTCTACGACCTCGTGCTGGGCAAGTTCGATGCAGGGACGGCCTACATAGAAGCAGAGGTGGAGGAAGAAGGGATGAGACCTACCTACCTGGTACCCCCGTTTGGTTTCGAAGAAGAGGGGTATGTATGGGAAATGGTACGGGCGCTCTATGGGAGACCGGACGCCGGGAGAAAGTGGTGGATGCAAGTGCTGGTACCGTTCATGGTGTCGCAAGGGTATGAGCAGCACAAAGCGTTTCCGTTCTTCTTCTTCCGCTGGCGTTCGGGGCAACAGAAGCCTGACATCGGGTTCGTACATGTGGACGACATCATGATGGGCTTCAGTAGCGAAGAAGCAAAGGAGGAGTTTCGGGCGGCCGGCGAAAGTCGCTTCAAGGTGTTCAAGAGCGAGCTACCAACTGGCGTGGTCGGTATCGACATCGAAGATGGCAGGCAACCGGAGTTGGGGCGAACCGTCAAGTTGTTCCAGGAAACATTCATCAAGGAAGCCAGTGAGCGTTTGAAGACCAAGGACTTAGCGTCAGTGGATTCGCCGTGGCTGATGCCTGGGTGTCGAGAGGGAGTCCCAAGTGTCTTGGAGGAGTTTTCGCCTTACCATATCTGCGGGATACTGATCTGGGTACGAGTGACTCGTCATGACACGCTTGGGCCGGTGGCAGAGATGGCCCGATATACCTCCAAACCGGAGGAGTTCCCCTTTCAAGAGGCGGAACAGGTGATGCGTTACCTTCAGGGTACTGCAAAACGGGGATTCAGATTCTACCAAAAGGAGAGCACGCGACTGACCTCCTATCCCGATGCGAATTGGAAGGGAGATTGGGGTGATCGACGCGCCCGACTTGCAGTGATACATTTCTTGCTTGGGGGTTCGGTGAACCCTGTGTGTATGAAACGCACCATTACGGTGGAACTACCGAAGCCGTGTGGACCGCGTAGCAAGGAGAGAAGGGAGAAGCTGCTGGCGAAGCAGCAAGACCTGCAAGCGGAGGCGTTGGGGACGCTACCGCCACCTGAGGAGAAAGTGCCGGAGGGACATGTTTGCATGGAGGCGCCTCCGGAGGAGTCAACCTGCGAGGCGGAGATCTACGCGTTGGACGCGTGCCTGCATGGACAGGAAAAGATCGCGAACTTTATCAACGGGATCGCAGGGGGTAAAGTGGCCAAAGATTTGGCCAAGCAAGGGTGGGGAAAATCGCCTGTGGTGTACGAAGACAACAAGGGTGCCATCGATCTGGCTACAACCAACATTTATCGGCAGAAGTTGGACCACATCGATCTGCGCTATGCCTACATCACGCGATGATGGGAGGGTCTCCAACGGCCGAGATGATGTAGGCGTTATCACCAGTTGCTTCCGATTGAGTCATATGGCGTTCCACGCGTGGGACGACGTTTTGCGGTAGGGAGTTGTCAGGCCATAGATCTTGGCACATGGTGAGATGCTTGGGGATCCAGTAACCCAAGTGTCTACATCTGGGGTGGGTGCCTGGGAACATTGCTATTGCCAATGTCGGGAAATAGGTGGCGTAGATATCTCGAGATATATAGAGTTTTGCGTCCGTGCCTGGGGATCCATACAGTTCAGCTTCCGCATACATTCGCTCACCTGGGCGTTTAGTGAAGCCGGTGAAACCATTGCAATGCGCAGGTGGCCACGAGGCGACTTTTACGAATCGTTCGGGTTTGGGGGATAATGGAGTCGGTGGTACTGGGGTCGAAGGGTTTCTGCTTGACAGAGTACGCGGTTGTCCAGTATCTTGACGATCTTTCCATGTTGGAGCGAATACGTAGCCGCCGGAGGCCTTGCCACTGATTGGAACACAGGGGGCAGGGATGACACCGGTGAGCTCCAGACAAGGATGATGAGCTGCTGGACGAGGACGATGAACTACTAGACGCGCTTGGTAGTGCCTGTTCAGCTTGGATCCGACGGGTAGATCGTTGTGTAGAGCGGGGTGGCGTCCCGATCTTGGATGGCGAAGATGACGGGGAAGCTGGAGTATACGGGGATCGTTCCTGTTTACCTGAATTACTCCGTGTCATGCGTGAACGACTAGACATCAGAGGTACCGGTAGAACTGGGGACGGAGGATCTGCCAACGCATTCTGGAGCTGTTGTGGCAAAAGTTGTGCAGGGGCCGATGTCGATGGGCCAGAGGCCGCTGCGGACGGTAGCACGGCCTGTGGGGGCGCCGGAACTGCTGGCAATGTCGGTGGCGATGAAGATGATGACGCCTGCGATGATGACGATGCTGCTTGTGATGGCGGAAACGAAGTCACCAACGGCGATGACGAATCGATGATGCAGATGACGAGGCTGCCTGTGATGATTCAAAAACGAGGGGTCGTGCCGCAGGGCTACTTCTCGAGTTAGACGCCCGTCGAGAGTCTCGGAGGGCCGACCACGCGAGTTGATCATTGACCTTGTCTTGTTGGGTTATCACATCATAATCGGGACTTGAGTGGGAGAGCACCGGTGAAGTAGTAGCGGACGTGTCCGGGGACGTCTGCGTTTTATGTCTCTTCACAAGGGTGCGCTTGCGATCCTGACGACGAGTTCTTTTGGAAATGGCAGAGTTTGGCTTTTTGACTGAAGGGTTGTCATGATAGTGGACTTCGTCTTCATCTTCGTCAGTGGGGACGTAGGTAGAATCGTTTTTATCGACAGAATCTTCTTCTTCTACCTCCTCCGGTTCTTCGTTCTTCATCAGTTTCCGGTGGTTTCTTCTCGCCTTTATCTCCTTGTCTTTTCCTGTCGAACATGAAGAGATTGACTGTGTGGCCGTAGAGGTGAGCTTGGGACGTTGCGAGAAGGTCATAAGAACCTGCCGGTTGCGTACTGGCGCGATTGCCGAAGATTTTTTTGATCTTGGAGGTCGGGTATGAAGTTGCTTGGGCCAAAGCTTTCGGACAAAAGTCGTAGCTGACGGTGGCCAGTTGACGAACGCCCACTTGAAGCGGCGTGTCGAAAAGGTGAAACTCTGTCTCATAAACAATTTGTCTTGCCTTAGGCTTGAGAGGGATGTAGTCTGTTGGCTTGATCCTTTGGGCCTCGTCGATGGACAAGTTGATCTGTGCGGCCACCTCGTTGGCGAAGAGCAGATCTACGCGATCGGGCAGGTGGGTTGACATGTAAATAGTGATCGCATGGAGCGGCGACGTAGGATTGGCGGAGACGAAAGTTCGATGCCATCTGTGAGTAATGCGTCGATGCCGACGGATGAACGTGCTTCCACAGGGGGCATCTTCCGAATGGTGAATCCATGCTGCATAGCCCATGAAAGGCGGGCGACGCCTTTGCAGTTGCAGCGGCGGAATCCAAGGTGCACGTAGTCTTACCGATAGGCGGGCGGTTGAGAGGGTGTTTCGCGACCCAAACACATCCAGTAACCACTGTCGGGATTGTCGCGATCCGTAGGGGTGGAGGCGTTGGCACCAGCGGAGAGAACGAGCGGGGACCGGGTAGTCATGTGAAAGGCGCGCGGAGTATTGCGAGCAGCGGCCGCTGGTGGCTTCCAGTCACAGTGCTACTTTTCGTCTTGGCAACGCTGCTGACGAAGTTTACATTCCTCGAACGAATGTTTAGGTAGTTGATCCTTCTTCAAAAAGCTGTTATGCTCCTTGCTGTAGGCGCAGGGTATACCTGTGAACGGTTTCCGTTTAGTCTGATTGGACGGTTTACTCGGTGGGTCGGTCTTAGTCGTGGACAATGTCAGACGTCTTCCTCTTCGAAGGGATCTCCACAGCGTTGGCTCCCGTGAGGTGTTGTCGCGGTGCCTGCCTCTTCTTGCTTGGGTCTTCCTTCTTGACCGGGTGAGTCGTCTTCAAACGTTTGTCCGGGCGGGTCGAAGTCTGTGAGGGAGCGGTCTGGGCCATAGCCATTGCGTCGGCTTTACGCTTTTGTCGAGAAGGGCGGTTTAATTAGGGTTTGTATTCTCTGAGGCTGTCTTGTCCTGCTGGGGCCGTTGCTGTCTCCGACGGTCAGTACGAGTGGGTGGCTGGCCTTGGCGAGTGTAGTCCCGCTTGCGCGTAGATGGTTCCTCGGTGTCGGTGCGGACCGGGATCTCCATCGTCAGAAGATACTCTGTCATGACGTTGGGGTCAAGGGTCCTGGCCCAAGGGAGAAGGTCATCTAGGTTGCGCGGCCATCCGACGCCGTAGGTGAGCAGGACTTGATCTATCTGCTGAATCCGACGATCGCGCTCCATCGGGGTCAACATGCGGCCCAAGTCCTCAAGCTGGTTCCCGTCGCTGATGGTCACACCAGTCACGCGTGCAGCCTCGTAGTGCGTGATGCATCGGTTGATGTATGCCAAAAGTTGCTCTTTTCTGAAGCATCGTAGATTGAGGGCTTGGAAAGCTGACTTCCGCGTGTCATGTTTATCCAGACGGCCGTGGATGAGGTCGCGGATGAACTGTAGCCAGATGAGGGACAACGAGCACCATACTTGCTGAATAGGGTCGGTGACGCGGACGAAGCGAGCCCAACAGGCGTCCATGATGGCAACTGTAGCTTTATCTCCCCATGCGCGAACGTTGTTGATGGCGTGTATGATAGCCAGTTGGATCGGCGTGTTGGCGACGTGGTAGTTGACCGCCAATTCGCGCGCGAAGGTAGCTTGGTCCGGTGTCGGTATGACCGTCGGACTCGACAGAATGAACATGGAGCGGTGTGCGGGTGCGGATCCATAAGGTCGTGACAGCATATACATTTGGTAGCCCGAGGTGGCGCCTGAATTGCTAGAGCGAAGGACCATGCGTGGCGGCGAAGACTGAGATGATGTTCCGTCACCGGAGCAGCCTGCCGAACGAGGCGTTGGTGAGTCCTCGGGTTGTAGGACGGGGCCATCATTTTCTTCCGTCACTTGGCCATCCTCGTCGTCGCCTTCGTTTTCTCCTCGTCGTTCTCGTGCTTGTTCTTGTTGTTGTTCCCGTTCTCGTTCTCGTTCTCCTTCAGGTTCGGTGACCGCGTCTTCTGCTTCTGCTGCCGCTCTTGTTGCTACATCTGCAGCCGTTTGGGTTGCTGTCGCGTAGGAACTTCTGCTTCTTCAGCGATCTGGGCTGCCGCCGCAGTAGAGATTGCTGGAGGTGCAGAGCCTTCCGGGATGGGTGCCAACGTGCTGGTGCCCGAGCTTGATGACGCTGGTGCAGTTCGCAGCGTCCGACGTACAGGTGTCAGCGGGGGACCAAGGAGGGCCGTAGCGGGCGGAAGAGTCGGGTTGAGCGCCGAACTTGAAGTGAGCAGACCAACGTCGTAGGATTGTTCGACAACATGTATGTTAGGTCGCTGCGGGGACGAGAGGAGAGTGCCGAGAAAGGATGGCATAGCCAATGAACGATTTACCGGCTCACTTGTTCTACCAGCGAGTAGGGTCGACAAAGGTTGCACTATGGGGCGCGGTGGAGCAAGAGTCGCAGCCCGAGCCATGCGTCCAGTACGTATGAACGAAGCATCCGGGGACGGGAAGGGCATATTGGGTATCTGGGGCATGAAGGGTGGAATGGCCTGACGAAGTGTCGGTACACCCGCAGCTGCTGGGGCTGAAGGCAGTATCGGAGTTGACGGGGTCGTTGTAGCTGTTCTAGGAATCGTAAACGTCGAAGGGTGAATCGGGTGAGTCGTTGTCGAAGAAGAGCTTCCAGCGGGGTGCAAAGTGGTTGGACCAGTCAGGCTCGGTGGGGGAATGGATGTGGCACCACCGGCTGTACCCAAAGGAGCAGTGACCGGTAATGACCCAGCCAATCCAGCAGTTGAGGCAGTAACCGGGTTGTAGTTGTGGAAGACTTCTACAGGGATGATGTTGCCAATCTGATTCCAGAGCTTCTCTGCAACTGCCAGAGATCCAGTAGGTCCCAGGTACTGGGTGTAGACTTCAGTGTCTGTCCAATCGGGGTTACGAAGAAGGTGTAGGCTGGCTTAAGGGGCAATCGGGACCTGAGGTAGCGATGTGGCCTTGTCCTTATGGTTCTTTTGCAACATATCGCGTTCATCGCTCATGTAACTGGTCAATAAATCGTAGATAAATTGAACGGTCTGAGTGCGGGAGAGATTTGCATGAAGGCGAGTAGTCTTCCCAGCCTTGATTTCCTCCTGAAATTTCTTGTCAGTACGCAGAGTATCCGCACGAGAACCCAGGATGGGGTAGGGGTCCAAGCAGCGTCGCTTGTGTTCGTTGTACTTCGAAACTGGGTCGTCGTATCGCGACTGGTTCCACATGTAGGCGTACCAGGAGCAGGCCAGAACGCAGAGCAGTAGCTGAAGAGGGCGAGGTGCAGTGGAGTAGGTGTTCTCCACTCTGTAGGTAGGGGGTGACCCTAAAACGACAAAACCAAACACATACTGTGTTGGTTGACTGCATAGAGTGTATAAGGGCAGAGGAGGGACACAAAATGCAACGGCAGATGAACGGTCTGTCGAGACATATGTGTTTTTGGTTACCACTGTCCTAATACGTTGTTGTATAGCCACTCCTGAAAGAGAGGGTCTTTCCAAATCGACCTGTGCACAGAACACACCAACTCTGTGTGTGTAGTTTTCTCTTGAATGGAAAAAAATTTGAATTGTGAGTTTGTATACAACTCTTAAAGTAGGCAGATACAACGAACTCTTAATAAGAACACTATGGCTGCTTTGAGTCCTGACTCAGGGTGAGCAGGTGAAATACAAGTAAATAGTAGAGAGGTCACTTCGTTTATTTACGTAATTTCGAACTCATTGCAGGCTTGGATGCAACTTACGATCAAGTGTAGAACGTAGATTGTGAGGTCTCCAATTCTCAAACGAATTGTGTCGCGAGTCTAAGTTAACAGTCATTAAACGGATGATGTCGGGTTGTTGGACTTGAAAAATTCCCAAATCGATTTGGGAAGCCTAGGCGAAAATGACTGGGAACGGAAAAGACAGTTAGATATTGTGTTTTTCCGCGAATCCTTCTCTTTGTCCACAAAATTTACCGGTGAGGGGGTAAAAGTTCTTGTGGGTACGCCGGTCATGGCGTAATACTTCTAGGGACGATGACGGTTCAAGTGGGAAAAGCGCTGGGCGGGGGGCGGGTGAAGCCATTACGATGGGTAAAACCCACTTGAGAGTGAAAGGGAGGTGGCTACTCCTTGGACTTAGCTTGCTTGCCCTTCTGGAAGACATGAAGCGGGAAGGATTCGTCGGTGATGAGAGTACCTCGAAGACGCTTAAGAACGTTAGCGGAGAGCCGGCCTTTGTCCTTGATCTTCTGAAGGGACGCCACTCGATGTGTCGATGAACGACTTGATCGTTAGTGATATCGAAGAGGAGGGGCTTCCAGAAGGCCAGGGATTTACTCCAGCTGTGAATGGTAGCTTTGTCCTTTGTGTCTTCGTAGATGGGGCGGAAGAGAGGGTTGGTGTCCGAAGTGATACCAAGCTGATGGACCACGAGGTCATCCTCCTCATTTTCCGGATCCTCGTCCAAAACAGTGCCAAGTTTGACTTGGTTACGGTCGATGAAAGCAACGACTTCACCAGTGGTGTAGTTGACAGTGTCGTCATCGTAGTCGTCCACTGCGACTGGATTGAGCGGGGCGACGCCATCACTGGGGGCGGTGTACGGAGAGAGGTGTGAACGGTCGATCCGTTTCAATATCCTATTGGTCTTGAGGTACATTGACCATAGTGTGTGGGAAATAGGGTACTGAGAGTCCTACTCAATGTTAAAGCTTTACGGACACAGTACGCGGAGGAACTCGGCGAGAAATCCATCGTCGTTTTAAGGTTTGGACTTTGAGGTTCGGTCAATTCGGACTTCGGGCCAAGGCACCATTCACATTTGACGGGTTGAACAGGGTCTGGTTGGTGGTCGGCCAGACTATGGGACTGTGACTTCGGGAAAATCGCGCGCATTGGGTTGAAGACGTGGACTGGTCGAGTGTCAGATTCACGATCTTCGGACAACAATAAGTCTTGGTACTTAGCCCACATGAAGCACAAGCCAATAATCCGTTGGATGGCTCTTGGTAAGATTTGATCAAGGGTCGAGCTGGGGAAGCTCTTGGGGTGGTGGACAGTCGGCTGGGATTCCCCAAAAAGCCGGTACTGACGAGATTATACGAGTTGTAGTCTCCGTTGGTATTACTCCAGAAGTTGAGATCCGAGCGATCTCAAAGGAGTGGGAAGGGGTGCTATGTAACACCCACGGTATACTACATCGTTTTTACGCTATTGGGGTTTACGGGAATTTACTCGTGGAAGTAATTCCTTTTCATTAATTGTATTTTAAGATGAATTCTTATTACATTTCCGGTTCTGATTAATACATCCGGTTTTAATGTTGTTTTAGGATAAGGAATATGGGAGGAAAGCTAGGAAGCTTGGATCCCATAGGACCTTAAAATCTACTATAATATAATTCACATAACCGTTTACCTGCATGGAGAAGGTTTTTAGGATGCAGATTACACTATTGTGTAGCATCCATATTGAATAACCTCCCACATTAATAGCGTTGACCCGATCCTTCTACAACACATGTAGTAACCGTTTGAAGTTAAGGAAAAAGTTCACGGAAATTCCATGAAATTTGGCCTTTTTCCCGTGACTGGGAATTTATGGCTAAATAAGGGAAATTGCACTTATGGGTTGTTGTTTGTGGTATGTTTTGGCATTTGTGCAGGTTATGGACGTAACGCAACGTGTCAGTTGACCTTGTCAAAGGGACACTCCGTTTTTAACGGTTTTTCCCTCTGACTTGTTGTTGGGGTTCAGAGTTGACTTCCCTTTCTACTTTAGAAGTGGAGGTTAGTTCTGAACCAGTTGTGTTCAACGTTATTATTAAATTCCTTTTTATTATTGAGCTCGCAAGGGTAAGACCTCCGGTCTTAATACACTACACTATCCGTTTAATGATTGTTAACTTGAAGATTCGCGACACAATTCGTTTGGGAATTGGACTCCAGACCTCACAATTTACGTTTTACACTTGATCGTACGTTGCACCCAAGCCTGCAATGAGTTCGAAATTACGTAAATAAACGAAGTGACCTCTCTACTATTTACTTGTATTTCACCTGCTCACCCTGAGTCAGGACTCAAAGCAGCCATAGTGTTCTTATTAAGAGTTCGTTGTATCTGCCTACTTGAAGAGTTGTATACAAACTCACAATTCGAATTTTTTTCCATTCAAGAGAAAACTACACACAGAGTTGGTGTGTTCTGTGGACAGATCGATTTGGAAAGACCCTCTCCTTCAGGAGTGGCTATACAACAACGTATTAAGACAGTGGTAACCAAAAACACATATGTCTCGACAGACCGTTCACCTGCCGTTGCATTTTTGTGTCCTTCCTCTGCCCTTATACACACTATGCAGTCAACCAACACAGTATGTGTTTGGTTTTGTCGTTTTAGGGTCACCCCCTACCTACAGAGTGGAGAACACCTACTCCACTGCACCTCGCCCTCTTCAGCTACTGCTCTGCGTTCTGGCTTGCTCTTGGTACGTCTACATGTGAAACCAGTCGCGACACGACGACCCAGCATCAAAATACAACGAGCACGTTCAAGCCACCCTTCGACGTCGTCGACTCCTGGAACAGCTACACTGACTCCGTCAACGCCGATACTGCCCTCAGTCCTGGCATCTGTGGTCACGCCGACACCTCGAACACCGACGTCTGATCGAACTGTTTTTGCACGTGGATTAGCAGTCAACTATCACATCGTCAACACGCCAATTCAACTGGCCATCATGCACGCCATTAGCCATGTTAGCGAGTGGGGAGATAGAGTTACGGTCACCATCATGGACGCCTGTTGGTACCGCTTCGTCCGCGTCACCGACCCAATCCAGCAAGTTTGGAGTTCGCTGTCCCTCATCTGGCTGCTATTCATTCGCGACCTTATCCATGGCTGTCTGGACAAACCCGACTTATACAAGTCAGCTCTCCAAACTCTCAATCTACAACGTTTTCAGAAAGAACAACTCTTGGCGTACATTCATCGGTGCATTACGTTTTACGAGACCACACATGCAGCCTGCGTAAGCATTTGCGACGGAAATCAGATTGAGGACTTGGGCCGTATGCTCACCCCGATGGAACGCGACCGATGGAATCAGCATTCGGACCAAATCCTACTCACGTATGGCGTCGGCTGGCCGCGCAATCTGGATGACCTCCTCCCTTGGGCCAGGACCCTCGACCCAAATGTCATGGATGAATATCTTCTGGGGATAGAGACTCCGGTCCGCACCGACATCAAAGATCCATCTACGTACAAACGGGTCTCTGTTCGTCCAAGACGTCAGCAGCTCCGGCAAGTAACGACTACTGAGGCGAACACCAATACTAACCGCCCCGCTTGGCAGAAACGTAAGGCGGACGCTATGGCAATGACTCAGACTTCTCCTTTACAGACGTCGACTCGTCAGGTCAAGCGCTTGAAGACCGACCCACCGGGTACCTCGCCGAGCCAGATCGATCGAAAACTTTTTACGGGCCTACCATGCACCTACTGCAAGGAGCACAACAACTTCTTGAAGAAGGGCCAGCTCCCCAAACATTCGCTTGAAGAGTGCAAACTTCGTCGACAGCGTCGTCAATATGACGAAAAGCCATCAGCGGCCGTTGCCCGCAGCACCCCGCGCGCCTTCCATATGACTACCCGGTCCTGCACACCCTCTCCGCTGGTGTCAACGCCCCCGCCTCTACGGATCGCGACCATCCCAACAGTTGTCACCGGATGCGTTTGGGTCGCCAAACATCCTCTCAATCGCCCATTTATCGGCAAGACTACATGCGCTTTGGATTTAGCCTGCAAATGTAAAGGCGTCGCTCGCTTATCGTGGGTTCTACAACACGGCTTCACGATTCGGCAGCTGCCGCCCGTGGAAGCACGCTCATCCGTTGGCATCGACGCAGTCCTCACCGACGGCATCGAACTCTTTGTTTCCGCTAGCCCAACGTCGCCGCTCCATGCAATTACCGTTTATGTGTCGGCTCACCTGCCCGATCGCGTGGATCTACTCTTCGCCAACGAGGTGACCGCACAGATAAACTTGTCCATTGACGAGGCCCAGAGGATCAAGCCAACGGACTACATCCCTTTGAAGCACACAGCAAGACAGATAGTCTACGAGACGGAATTTCATTTCTTCGATGAGCCACAGGTGGGCGATCGTCAACTAGCCACCATCAGCTATGACTTCCGTCCGGAGACCCTGGCTGAAATGACTTCTTACCCGACCTCCGAGATTGAGAAGATCTTCAAGCTCCGTGTTACCACACAACCTTCGGATTCCTACGATCTTTTGTCAACTTCGCAAGCTCACCTCTACGGCCGCACAGTCAACCTGTTCATGTCCGAGAAGAAGAGACCATGCGATCATGGGAGGGTGCTGACAGAAGACGACGAAGACGATGATGATGATGAAGATGAAGAAGAAGAAGAAGAAGAAGAAGAAGAAGAAGAAGAAGAAGAAGAAGAAGAAGAAGAAGAAGAAGAAGAAATTCAAGTTAATTCCGCCAAAAGAAAAAAACAGTCTTCCAGTCCGATCACGCAAGAGGATCACAGTGAAACGGTAGGGGGTCGGTAGGGGGTCGGTAGGGGGTCGGTAGGGTTTGGTAGGGGGTCGGTAGGGGGTCCCCCCTAAGGTAGGCCCCCTACCTTTAAAAAATTTTTTTTGTTTGTTTTTTGTTTTTATTAAAAAAGTCATCATTTTTTTTTGTGTGTTTTTTTACCCCCTACCGACCCCTACCTTAGGACACCCCCTACCGACCCCCTACCATCACTACTACGGACTTGTATTTTTTTAAAATTATATCAATATAATTTAACAATTTGTTTTTGACATCTTACCACCCCCACCATCCCCTTCAATATTAAATTATTTAATTGTATAGTATGTGATGAAAATTATTTAATAGTAATGTTAAATTATTTAATGATTAAGTGTTGAAAATTATTATTAATAATGAATAAAAAAAAATCGAACTTTAAACTTTATGAAATAAAAAAATTTAATGATAAGGAACTCACAATGACTTCAAAACTTGAATCAATCGCACAAGCTCAGGCACTTCCATCATTCTTTTTAAAAAATTATCGCCGAGCTTATAGATTCCTGCGTTGGATCTAGCGTCTGCGTTTGTCGAAATAACACTAGCAAGATTTGCATCAGAATTTACGCGAGAATGCACTTTTTGCACCTGCCCTCCCATGGCACGTTCGGTTGGCATACACCAAATATTTCTCACACTTCCTATTGTACGCATACTCTTAATAATATGTTCTATCATATGTACAACACTAGGAAGATCTGTGGGGCTCATGTTAGCTATAACTAATCTCCTTACCTCTTGCTCCCTTGCTACTAGTTCGTCTACATAATGCCCTGTGATGATGTCACTTGTCTTGCCGTTGTCCCTGCTGTCTGGATCGATGTCGCCTAAAAGTTTGCCAAGCCGCCCACGTTTCATACTGAGCTGCAGGTAGTTTACCTGATAGCAAAAATAACACAAGAAAAATATTTTTGCTTAGAAAATCATCATTATGCTCAGCCCCCTACCTTAGCGGCCCCCTACCATAGCGAGCCCCCTACCTTAGCGACCCCTACCTTAGCGACCCCCTACCTTAGCGACCCCCTACCTTCACAAACAAACAAATTTGATTCGAGTGAGCACCTTGTGCATGCGAGTAGCAGTTCACTCCATATTTTATCAACTCATGCATAGTCATGCGAGTTCCTGTATTTTCCACCCCAGCGAGAGGTAGCGCGGTGGTGTAATGTCCTACGCGAGTGCAATGATCAAGCCAAGCTTGATCCATTTCTGACAAGTGCATCGTGTCTATACACCACAACCGTTGAGTTGCCTTTTGTTTAAGTTTTTCCTTCTTGTCGTTTTCATAGGCTCCTCTTTGCAGGTGTGTTGAGTGCAGAAGTGGTAGGCTTGAAAGGGAGGATCTTGACAAATCTATGTCCTTTAAACGACTTCAGAATAAAACGAAACACCCAACCAGCCCCAGCACAGTGTCCGAAATCAGCATAGCAGCGCTGAATAGCACCTGCATCTAGAGTAAGAATCGGGCTTTAACCTTTAAATCCCATTACAGGCTCACCTCTGACTTGCGCCGCTTGTCAGTATAGTTGATACTGCGCTGCGGTTTTGCTTGCAGCTGGCTGACAGTCAAAAACCCAGCGCAGCCTCTTCGCGTGTCCTGGTATCTTCTCCGCACGGCACCATCCGTACGGGCACCCTACCAAACTACCTCCTCCCTGATGACACAATATATCAAGCATAGGAGGTAAGTCAGCACAGACTGACAACAAATACACTTTATTCTCACGCGTTTCCGTAAATGTAGCCTCAGACCAAGGCCAAGCGTTCTTAGGCTTGATTCCATATGGAAGAATGTCTAAAAAGTCAGTGTTATTGTTTTTATTTCGATAGTCTTGATCGAAGTCCATGATTATACCTACTACCGAAGTCTGTGACTTCTTCATAGCCCTTTTCCCTTTTTGAATAGAAGCCGCATCCCAAGACCACGCAAGAGCTCTCCACTGCAGAACTTCCTGTCAAATATTTATACACCAGACATAAATATATATTTTCCATAAGTGTCAATGAACAAAATTTAATAAAAACTTTATTACCTGAAAAGGTATACTGAGCAGGTATGTTTCCCATGCAGGGGTGTTGTGCACATCCCCGATCATTGCGTCGGGTCGGTCTCGGACAAAAACGTAGCCCGGCTGCATCATCTCTATCACTTTCAGCCTGTGTTTCTCCTTGGCTTCTCTGAGTCGCTGTGCTTTTGTTGGATTTCTCTTTATTCCTCGAAGCCAGCTCGGAATGCTGCATAAGGTAGGGGGGGTGCATAAGGTAGGGGGTATGCACAAGGCAGAGGTTTTCCAACATCGCTGACTCTAGGTTTAATAATGATCAGCGATGTTAGAAAACGAGAGAGAGAGAGAGAGAGAGCCAAGGAAGGAAGCTTTATGATGCTATGGTAGGGGATTTCCTAAGGTATGTCCTAAGGTAGGGGGTGTCGTAAGGTAGGGGGTGTCCTAAGGTCAAGGGTGTCCCAAGGTCGGGGGTCCTAACAAACTTAGCGAGAGAGAGAAAGAGAATTATATATATATAAAGAGAAGAAGAGAATAAGACAAAAAGAAAAGAGAGTAGTTTGGATTTCTATGGTAGGAGGGTCCTAAGGTAGGGGGTGGGTCCTATGGTAGGGGGTATCCTATGGTAGGGGGTGTCCCGTTCTCTCTTTGTATCCCGAGAAACCTAGAGAGAGGGAGATAGAGAGAGAGAGATCAATACAGAAAAAAAGAGTAGGAGAAAGAGGGTAGTAGTTTGGGATCCTATGGTAGGGGGGTGTCCTAAGGTAGGGGGTGACCCGAGATTGGCGGTATCCCGAGAAACTGAGAGAGAGAGAGAGAGACAATGATATACATGATTCAGTCAGAATGGAAAGGAAAAGAGTACTAGTAGGAGAAACAGAAAGATTGGAGTCCTATGGTAGGGGGTATCCTAAGGTAGGGGGTGTCCCAAGATCGGCGGTATCACGAGAAACCTAGACAAAGAGAGAGCGAAAGAGAGATAGAGGGAAGATGATATATATCAATAGAGAGAAAAAGAGAGGAGAAGAGAAAAGAGGGCAGTAGTTTGGGGTCCTATGGTAGGGGGTTTCCTTAGGTAGGGGGTGATCCGAGATCGGGGGTATCCCGAGAAATCTAGATAGATAGATAGAGAGAGAGAGAGAGAAAAGAGGGGAGTAATTGGGGGTCCTAAGGTAGGGGGTGACCCTAGATCGGGGTATCCCGAGAAACTTAGAGAGAGAGAGAGAGAGAGAGAATAATATATATAAATAGATAGAAGAAACAGTAGGAAAGAGTGTAGCAATTTGGGGTTCTATGGTAGGGGGTGTCCTAAGGTAGGGGGTGTTTCCATCAAGGGTTTCCTGAGAGACCTAGAGAAGGAGAGAGAGAATGATACATATAAATAGTGAGAAAAGAGTAGAGTATGGTAGGGGGCGTCCCAAGGTAGGGGGTGTCCTAAGGTAGGGGGTGTCCTAAGGTAGGGGTGTCCTAAGGTAGGGGGTGTCCTAAGGTAGGGGGTGTCCTAAGGTAGGGGGTGTCCTAAGGTAGGGGGTGTCCTAAGGTTGGGGGTGTCCTAAGGTAGGGGGTGTCCTAAAGTAGGGGGTGTCCTAAGGTTGGGGGTGTCCTAAGGTAGAGGGTGTCCTAAGGTAGGGGGTGTCCTAAGGTAGGTGTCCTAAGGTAGCGGGTGTCCTAAGGTAGGGGGTGTCCTAAGGTAGGGGGTGTCCTAAGGTAGGAGGTGTCCTAACAAACTTAGCGAGAGAAAGAGAATTATATATAATATATATATATAAAGACAAAAAGCATATGGTAGGGGGTGTCCCGAGATCGGCGGTATCACGAAACCTAGAGAGGGAGAGAGTCGTAGAAGTGATCCCGGCCCAACGGGGGGGACAGGAATATATCCTTTCCCCCAATTGAGCCGGGGACGAGTTCTTGACCAGCGATGATAAAAGGTGAGAGCAGTCGTCCTTGGATGTCTGTCCCACCATCTCATCAGAAGCTCAAAAGCCTCACCGATAGTTGGGCGATTTTCCATCCTCCCAATTGAAGTAGCCATTCTCATAAATGCTGGTTCTCCTCGGCGTCTTGCAGCACCAGGTAGCTGAGCCCGCCGATGATCTTATACACAAAAAAGTTCATTTGCGTCATTCCTTTTCAATTTTAATAAACACAGGGTACAATTTGAGAAAGAGAGCAAGAGAGAGAAAGAGTGATAAGAGACAAACAGGGGAGTAGGCAAGGTTAGGTAGGGGCCTCGGGGGTGTCCTAAGGTAGGGGGTGTCCTAAGGTAGGGGGTGTCTAAGGTAGGGGGGTGTCCTAGATAATTAGAGAGAGAGAGAGAAAGAGAGAGAGAAAGAGAGAGAGAGAGAGAGAGAGAGAGTGGTGTTAGGTAGAACTAACCATTCGGCAAAGATGGGGGTATCACTTTTTCCGAAATTTTTCCAAGACTTTTAGCAACTTTCAGAAAACTTCTGCAAATGAAGGGAAATTCAGTATTTAGTTGCAGAACATAATAAAATGATATTAAAACATGTTTTTATTAATAGTCAACCACTTAGACTTCACCTCCGGAGGTGGACAGAAACCGGTCTGACACCTAATTTTTCCACTTTTTTTTCATGCCGGCGACGACAAGACTATGCTGGAAACAAGCGACAAAAATGCACAGCTTGCTTTTTTTGCTTTATTTTATTTGTTTTTAGTATTTTCCTACATTATGAGCTGCTTTTACTTCAAAAAATCCCTGCCGCCGCTGTGATAGGGGATTCACGTGGGTAGTGGAAGGGGGAGGGGGGGGGGTGGTTGTGTGATGTGAAGGTTGCAGTATTTCCTTGATTAGAATGTATTTCAAGGCTACATTAATGGGTCGTTGTCGTCAGAGCTATCAGAGCTACCGACATCTGCTGGCCACTCACACAATTGGCATTTGTCTCCACCTTCAGCGTTATGGATCTTACAGGAAGGGCAATCCCACGGATTGGGGCCTGGCTGATTTGCGCCTTGCACCTGACTGTTCCTGCGTTGAGATTGCATCGCCCGCTTGGAATCAGCTGAATTTCGCGCACGCTTGCGTCCGCGTTGACCTGCTGCTCGACGCGCGCGGCGACGTCCGCGCTGACGGCTTGGTTGGCGTCCTCGTGGCGGCACAGTTGAGTCTGAGTCACCTACAGTAAATAATAACGAAATGCGACCAGTGTTGCAGATATAGCATACACTAGTACCGTTTTCTTCTTCCTCTGAGCTAGAAGAAGAGTTGTCTGTGCTAGTAGTAGAAGAAGAGTTCTCAGATAGCGCGGGTTCAGCACCAGCTAGTTTGGCATCCACTTCTTCTTCTAAGTTGCAGCGGCAGATTTGAAAATGGTTCCATGCTGAGTCAACAAGCTGCGCCTTTTTAAACTGCTTCCGGTCTGCATCTTGCGTTGCAACACCGTGCATTCTGAGCCAGTCCTTTAGTTCCTTGACTACCATTTGGCTGGATGCAAACGCTTGCTTGTCTTGAGACGATGTAAGTAAAATGAAAACTTTGCGCCACGGATGCTCAACATTTCCAAAAGCCAAGTCCTGCTCCCTCTTTTCTTCCTCAGTAAGCTCCTGTGCACCGCGCCATCGTGGGTGAGCGGGAGCCTTTCCCTCGTTAACAAAATATGTGCGTGGTAAAGAAAGAAGCTCGTCAGGTGTCAAATGGGTAAGAGCGTTTATCTTTTCTTTACGGTTAGGAGGCAACTCCATCCAATTCATCGGCAGCTCATCAACCAGTCGGAATTCTGCTTTGTATTTTCCACACTTCATATGAGCAGGGCGTCCGGGCAAACCACCGTCGAAGTAGTCGCCATCAATTTCGATTCTTGTCAGGTTCCCAGCCGCCAACATCTCCTCCACATGCGCAGTCTCGTCCGGCTCTAGGTACTTGCTCAAAGATCGAATATCCTTTTTCAAACGTGGGTTGACGAAGTATCCCACAGGAAGCTTGCGAGGCATATCAGCCGCTGCAATACATCCAACGCCCCGGTATTGCAATATATACAACACATGCACGTGAGGTGGGGGGGGGGGGAGGGAAGGGAATAGTATAATACAATACCGGGGCGCTGAATGAACAGTTTCACTGATGCTCCTTGGGGATTATCCTTCTCTCCATGAAATTCCTCCTGTGCGTCTCCCATTGTTTTGAAATCCGCAGTCGGTAACTGATCAGGATCCTCGTTCTTGGTGATGCGCCAGGCCAGAGGCCTGTTGTAATTCTTGAAGCTTTTGTTCATACATGGACTGAAATACGTCATCCAGTCGTAATTACATGCAAGAACAACCAACACAAAGGTCGATCTTTGTTTTTTGAAAGCAAGGATAAGTTTTAACAAAGCTTGAGCGATATTGTTTGTGAGGAAGGTGCTCTTCCACCCAATATCCATCACTCTGAATGACTGATCATTCCCGTCATGGCCGTGCCCAGGTGGCTTGCGATGAGATTCTACTTGCCAACGGATACCGCGGTCGACAACATTAAGCCCGATAAAGCCTAGCATAGCCCACGCAGTGTTATCACCGGCGCCGTCCCACTCCAGGAATAACTTCCAAGCTTGCATAGTGCGAGGATGCCAAAGCTCCCAATGCAAAAGTGATGCAAGCATGGTGATATTACTGTTCACGCCATGCTCCACTGCGCCTTCCAGGTACGTGAAAATAAAGTTAGTATCGGTAGTGTAACAAGTGTTGATACCGACACACAGGCGAAAGACCATTTTCCCTTTAAAGTCTTTAGCAGCACGGCGACAAGATGGAATCCGCACAGGCGGCTTCATATCTGCAGATATAACAGTAGCATGGAGATCTTCTTGCGCACCCTTCTTGCGTTGCATGCTCGCTACACGGCACGTTTTGTGAATTTTGTGATGAAGGCGGCTCTGGCGGCGCCAAGTCTGAGCTGCTGTGTCACTCAGGAAACCTCGGGCATGCCGAACCGCAAGCCTCGTGCAGATGTCGCATTTGGAAAAGTCTCCCGCTGCAGCACAAAGATGTAGTGAGTAATGATGAATGCTATGCTATGCTAACGATTCAAACATCAATCAATTATATGCATATTACTTCGTACAAACTTGACGTTTGAGAAATCCGCTTTCCAAACTTTGTTGATTGTGTTGTCTGTTGGAGGCTTATCAGGATTCACTCTCTTAGAAGTTCCGTACCGTAGACACACTTCTTTCCAGTTGTCCCGAACATACTTTTGCACTCCGGCGTCCTCAGCCATTTCTTGTAGCCTCCATACACCGTCGCTACATATCTCGGGATGACTGTTTGCGAATTTTTCACATAGCAAAATTGCAACAAGATCTTCTGTTTCGGGAATTGCGGTTGACTTTCTGGCAAAGACCTTCGTGTTGGTGGCAAGAAGCTTGTTTGCTCGAGATAAAACTGCGTCGCTGATGCCGTGGATGCGCTGCCAAGCTGTTCTGCAGACAGCCTCCGTTAGGTACATATATTGAAACGAACCAATTTTAGTTTGGAAGGATTCAAGCTGAGCAGCTGTCCACGTGTAAAGCTCACTTAGTGACGATGCTGCGTTCTTCGCTCGCGTGTGTAGCACATCGCGCGTGTCGATGAATGAGTAACACTTCCACTTTTGAGAGCAAACAGACTTCACTTCTCTATCCAGGTCTGCAAAGGTTATCCCCAACAACTTCTTGAGCGCTTCCTGTCTCTGTAACTTCACGTTTCCTTTGGTGCGGTGTTTCATTTTGTAGGGGCGAGTGGGATTTTTGCGTGCTCGTTGTACAGGAAGTGATGGCAATTTCATCAGGTCACATAACAGCTCATTTGATTCCATCAGCTCGTTGTAGTTGCCCAGAATACTAGATTCCGCACCAACATATTCGTCGTCGACCAGAGGGGGGAGCCTAGTATCGCTAGGATCGGTAGGTTCACGGTAGCACTTCGAATCATTATCAGAATCGCCTTCGTCAACGCTCTAAACAAACCACAATAGCTACCAACTTCCGCAAGCAAGCAAAAGAGAAAGAGAATTACCAAAGATCCAGTAGGAACAAAAAGTCTCCCACTATTATCTTTGAACTTGACCGGACTACTCTGCGGCTCCTCCCTCTGGTCCACGTCAGTATCGATGTCAGAACCAAGTACCTGTAAATAAATCAAATAAGAAGCTACCTAGTGATTGATTTTATTTATTTATTACCTTCGTATTACTAGAGCTTGATTTTTCCAGCACAACTGTAACGCTAGAGCTCGCCCTTCGCAGAAGAGTATTCAGACTTTCTGCAGCTGAAACAGAAGTAACGCTGTTGAGCAACTTCATTTTCTGCTCTGTTGACATAGATAAAGATCTTGACACCGGCTGCGAAGTTGCGCATCCATCGGAAGTAACACTACTAACCGTGCTCAAAAGCGCAAGCTTCTCTTCGTGCGTCAATGACACTGACTTCAAAGGAATAGGATGCTCTTGCTCAGGAACAATGAAACACACATGGCCAATGTCCGTCTCGTACAAAAATACCGGAATTTTAGCGCGTTGCTTGGCAGCTTCTTTCAGCCAGTGCGGGTATGCATCGCTCGGTAGCGTAGTGATGCTTAAATCCGGATTCGGCGCATAATTGAGCGAAATCTCTTCATCTTTGCCTATTGCAGTGCTCACCGTGACGATTGGAGTCCCCTTGCTGATCTGGAAAAGAATGCACGTAACAATCATGTATGTATGATGTATACGCATGTATATATGTAATAATGCATGTGCATTTGCATGTTTTTTTATTTTATGTATGGCGACTGTCACATTACTAGTTACGCATGTGAATTGTAGCAATTTTCATATATGATGTACTGGTTATTAATTTACCTTCACGTTAGGTCGGGGAGTATCGTCAAGCTTCTCAGGACTCGAGTTGAATCCTTTTGATGAAGAATTTATTAGATGCAAAGCATTTCTGCTTGAAGGGGAAATAAAGTGAATGGGATGCATGCCAGTTTGAAGTAAGTTCCCAATTTTCATAGTAAAATGCTCTGAACAAGCAGTACTACGATCAAGATTCAGAGCACGTCCGCCCGCTTCCAGGATCCCAAGCTCGAAGGAAGGAGGAAGGTATATACTGGCAAAAACTCCGTAACCACCATCGCGGTGGGCCACGTAAATCGGTGCTTTGGCAGCCCTCAGCATGCCTAGAGAGAGAGAGAGAGAGGGAGACATTAATGTTTGTGTCTTTGTCTCTCTCTCTCTATCTCTCTCTTTTTCA
>WBZZ01000439.1:62500-75725 GCA_019918135.1 Paulinella micropora
CTGTTGTTGCCTCTCTTTTTTCTTTCCTTTCTTGCACCTTTTTCTTCTCCCTGTCCTCCCTCTGATTTCTTTCGTCTTCTAGCAATTCTTAATGGCCTTGGTTTGTTATGTAATTGCCTTCTTTATAAGTGATTAAATGCCTGCTTTGAAATCACCGGTGGCCGGACCGTCCTGTGTACGATAATATTGTGTACTCAGGAGGGTTCGGCCGCTGGTGTTTCGAGAGCAGTCGTTCAGTCCCTTGTCAACAAGGCTATTGCAGATCAAACACAATCCATTAAGAAACTTCTAGAAGACGAGAGAAAGGAGAGGGATGCAAGGGAGCAGAAAGAGAAGGCAAGGATGGAAAAAGAAAAGCAACAACAGCTGCAGGACAAGAAGAAAAGAAGACGAAGAAGAAGAAGGAGGAGGAGGAGGAGGAAGAAGAAGAGGAGGAGGAGGAGGAGGAGGAGGAGGAAAGTCAGAAGAAAAAGAAAAAGAAAAAAACCAGAAGAACAACAGCAACAGCAACAACAACAACAACAAGAGTAATAACAATAATAATAATACTAAAAATAATACTAATAATAATAATAACAGTAATAATAGCAAGAGCGAGAAAGAACAAGTACTGGAGGACGTGATCGCGCGCATGGCAGCTAGCGCTTTTACCGGTAACACCACACCCCCACGCGGCACCGGTCTCCCCCACCCCACCCGCAAAACTCACCAAGTTTTTTTGAGTTTGCATTAGCGTCGATGGCGCTGAGACGTTGATTTTGACTACATGGATTAGGTTCTTGTATCGCTTCCTTTTCCTTTCTTTTCTTTGCCAGATGCTTGTAATTGTTTGGCATTGCTTTTATTTTGTTGTTTTTGTGTGGGGGGTGCACTTGTAGGTTTGCGGGTGCATATGCGCTACTACTAGCGAGATAACCAACGTTTAAAGATATTTTTGAATGCAAGGATAAGTTTCTAACTTACTGAACTTAGTAATCTTAAATAATAATATTATTACACCTAGATTTGTGTTATTAATTGAGAATTCAACTAATCTCTTTACTTGCATAGTCAAAAACCACCCCCCCCCCTCCCCTTCCACTACCACGTGAATCCCCTATCACAGCGGCGGCAGGGATTTTTTGAAGTAAAAGCAGCTCATAATGTAGGAAAATACTAAAAACAAATAAAATAAAGCAAAAAAACCAAGCTGTGCATTTTTGTCGCTTGTTTCCAGCATAGTCTTGTCGTCGCCGGCATGAAAAAAAGTGGAAAAATTAGGTGTCAGACCGGTTTCTGTTCACCTCCGGAGGTGAAGTCTAAGTGGTTGACTATTAATAAAAACATGTTTTAATATCATTTTATTATGTTCTGCAACTAAATACTGAATTTCCCTTCATTTGCAAAAGTTTTCTGAAAGTTGCTAAAAGTCTTGGAAAAATTTCGGAAAAAGTGATACCCCCATCTTTGCCGAATGGTTAGTTGTAGGGGGGTGTCCTAAGGTAGGGAGTGTCCTAGGTAGGGGGTGTCCTAACTTAAGGTAGGGGGGTGACCTAGATAATACAGAGAGAGAGAGAGAACTGTGGGCTTTGCATGCCGCCTTGAGGCATGTGAGAACAAATGAATGACTTTTCAGAAGCAAAACGAGAGAAAGAAGGAAAGGCAGAGAAAGCGAAAGGCCTATTTACACACACAACTATAACTTATACAAAAAGTCAAACCACTCTCTACACACGCAGCTCAAGCACACACGTAGACACACCGTGACAGCCAGAGGCAGTGATGCCCTTACACAGAAATCCGAGAAACGGATTTTTATGCACACACACACACACACCAAAAAACACACACGCAAACCCAAGAAACACGTCTTTCTGTACACACACGCGACCCAAAAAACGACATTTGACACACAGCGCACACGAAACGCGCCTTTCTGTATGCAAACCACACACACACACACACATACAACGAAACCAAAGGCCTTACACACACACGCAAACAAACAACCCGAAAGAAATCTTCCCTGGCACACACACACACACATTCAATGAAAAAAAAATCCTTACACACACAAACACACACACACACACACACGCACACACACACGCACACACACACACACACGCACACACACACGCAACCCCAAGAAATCGTCCCTGGCACACACATACACACACGCAACCCCAAGAAATCGTCCCTGGCACACACATACACACACGCAACCCCAAGAAATCGTCCCTGGCACACACATACACACACGCAACCCCAAGAAATCGTCCCTGGCACACACATACACACACGCAACCCCAAGAAATCGTCCCTGGCACACACATACACACACGCAACCCCAAGAAATCGTCCCTGGCACACACATACACACACGCAACCCCAAGAAACCGTCCCTGGCACACACACACGTATATACACACACATACACAACCCGAAAGAAAACATGTCCCTTTACACGCCATGCAACCAAGGAAAACAAACTTCTACCGCTCACACAAGCTGGGAAGGGGTTGTACCTTGGCGAAAGGGACGCACAACGATTGTAAGGGGTGCGATAGGAAGGGGGGGGCCGAATCTAAACCCCACATTGTGCAAACCCAATGTTGGCAGCATTGAGCAAACCCAATGTTGGCCGAAATGGGCAAACCCAATGTTGGCAGCATTGAGCAAACCCAATGTTGGCAGCATTGAGCAAACCCAATGTTGGCAGCATTGAGCCAAACCGTAATCGAAGGGGGGGCCTTGCACCCTATTGGGGGCGGCACAAATGGGCTCGCCATTGCGCGAACCCAATGTTGGCAGCATTGGGCAAATCGAACGGGGGGGGCCTTACGGATTTCGCTCCCCCCCCCACCCCTCACATCTGAATATGTGTTTGCGTGTGTGTTTGTGTGTGGAAAGGTTTGTTTTGATTGGTGTGTGTATAGATTGTTGACTCTGGGGGTGCCTGTGTGCGTGAGTAAGTTGTGTGTGTAAGTGTGTGTGTGTGTGTAAGTGTGTGAATTGCGTGTGTGTGTAAGTGTGTGAATTGCGTGTGTGAATTACGTGTGTGAATTGCGTGTGTGAATTGCGTGTGTGAATTGCGTGTGTGTGTAAGTGTGTGAATTGCGTGTGTGTGTGTAAGTGTGTGCTTGTCTGATTCGTGTGTGAATTGCGTGTGTGTGTGTAAAGGTTTGTTGTTGAATTGGTGCGTGCATACAGTAGTTTGTTGACTTTGGGTTGCGTGTGTGATTTTCAGTAAAGCTGTTTCTTCCTTTTTTCTCCTCCTAAGAATCGAGGTGCAAGTTTAATGCTTGGTACTGTACAGTCATTAAAAAGTCTGTCGACCGAGATTTGTCGAAATTCACCCAACCTGAATGAACGTATTGCGGTACAGATCTTTTTCTTTTGGCTGCCGGAGTGGAGGGCAGATGTACTCGTGCTACCACTCTGTTTGCCCCCCCCCCCCCTTCTTTTCGTGTGTGCCCGGGCATCGCCTCCCCCCTCCCCTTCTCGTCTGCGTTGGCTTGCTCCCCCTTTTCCCCCGCGCGACGGCTTCTGCGTGTTACGCCTTCCTGCTTTTTTAGTGTGCCCCGCTTTTAATATGAGCCAGTACTATTTAATAAAAAAGCAAGAAGCGCACACACGAAAGGAAAAACATGTCAACCAGGGACAACTCCCAGGCGCGCCCGAACAAGAAGCCCAGGACGGAAATAGCAGCTGACCATCTGTGTGGTCTTTGCTTTGACTGCCCACCCGAGCAGCCGCCAGGCCCGCGCTCCGTGCCACGCTGGCCCCCGGACCCGTGCGTTGGAAGGATGCTGTGTGCATCTACCGACCGCCTGGCCTTAACTTGGGCGCCAGAGAGACCCGCCTGCTGTGCGCCATGCTGCTGAAACCGTCGTCACCTGTTAAGCTGGTGGTGATGCCCTCCGCTAGCGACAAGTCTGTCGGCACCAAGCAAGAACAGAAGGAGATCCAAGAGGTCGCGCGCAGACTGCTGGCCTACCTGCAGCGGTCCAAGCAGACGGCGCTGGCCCGGTATGCGGGTGTCACCCGTGTGCTGCACAAGCTGCGGCCCTGTCGCTGCTGCAGCTGTACCTCCTTGGAGCTAGCGCCGCCCAGCAATTCGGACCCCAAGAAAAACATGCTTGTGCTGCGCCAAGAATTCGAACAGCTCATGTGGCAGGAGCTGAGCCGGGACCTGACCAATCTGACACTTTCGAAAAACAACGCCACGCAGTTGTTCGAGCCCACAGCCCAGGATTTGATCGACGTGAACTGGCCCTTTGGCGCTGGGGCCGGAACGGGCTCGACTCAGGCTTCGTGCTGAAGAAGACCGCCGCCGCCCGACAAAACAACGGGCACAAGGATGTTCCTGTCAAGCTGGAGGTCCACGGCCCTACTCAGGACGAGGGCCTCGTGATACGCCCTGCCGTTCGTCCAGAGGCCTATCTTTTTGATGACTTTGCGTCCGTGCCGGCTTCAAGGTGCCGGCGGGCTTAGTAGTGACGGAAATGTCCATGAACTGTGAATATAAAAAAACCGGGTTTAAGGGATTCCTGGAGGAATGTCTCCGCACGTACCCGCGCCTTACTAGCCTCATGCTTGAAAACTGCGACAATCTGCCAGAGCGGGAGGCGGATTGGGAGATAGGCCGCACCAATGTCGACAGCGTGCTCAACCGCCTTGAGCTCGACATTGGTGGCCTACGGTCGCTAGCGTGGGTTTGGCCAGCCCGGGCCGCGGCCCCGACCGACTTCTTCCTGAAAGTCAGAGACACCAACAAGCTGTCCAAGGTTGAGCTGTGCTCGCGTAACGAACACCTTTCCCGGCGGGCCACGCTCGAGATCCATGAACCTTTACTAGGGGCTTCCCAGACTATCGCCATCACACAGGCCGGGTTCCAAGGCGCTGCCGCCGCTCGTCATCAAGTTCACCAACGAAACGGGTGTTCGGAACGACTTTGATGTTAAAGATACAAAGCACGATCGAGTCCTGGTGCTCCGAGGTTTGAGAACCCCGTCCATACAACTCGAGGGTGACGACGATTACGAAGAAATGCAGGTAGTAGATGTCCGGCTCGAAGACATCGGACAGCCCGTCCTTTTGAGGGCCAAGAACATGCGCCTGCGTCATAACCAGGGTCGCCTAACGACAGACAACTGTGTGATTAGTGGCCCGTGATTTTCAGCGCCCTACCCAGAAAAAACAAGCCGGCCCAAGGCACACGCCAGAAAAAGCCCCGAGGCGAAAAAACAAAGCGCTAGCAGGGAACAAACAACTGCCAGGGGAGGGCGCAGAAAATCAAGCAAGAAAAATAAACTTTTTTTTAATGTACAAAAGAAAACAGCCCCCCCCTCCTTTTGTTTCGTTAAAAGGCTTTTTCCTTTTTGTCCAGAGGTGCCTTTTTTTTGAACAGACCTCGCACCTTCTTTTTTTCCTGGGCCAGCGCGCGCCGAATTCTTAGCACACGAGCAGAAAACAACAAAGAACCTCCCCAAACGCCAGACTAAGAGAGCCGCTTTCCCCACTTTTAGTTGCGCGCAAAGTGTGTCTTGTTGTAAGAGCTTTCTGCTCTACCGCGTGCTGCAGCCTAAGTTCCGCCATTTTCTTGGCTTTGAGTGTCTTGCCGGCTGCTCCGTCCTCTCCGCTCGCCAAAATCATGGGGGATTGTTTTTGCCCCGGCCTGCGCAGGGTTTTTTGGGGGAGGGACCAAAAAAAGATCAGAGAAAGGAAACGAAAGGCACCCGGCCCCCCCCCCTCCCCTTCGTTTCCACACCTCTGATCTTTTTGTCGTGCGGCCCCCCCCCCCCTTGGCTCACATTCTCGCGCCCTACCGCCAAAAGGTGGGGGAAAGTGGGAGGGGGGGGGGGTTTTGAGGCGGACGGGCAGCTTTTTTTTGTTTCGTTTTTTTTTCTCTTTCGCACCGATTGTTTATGAATCCACAGGTTTACAGGCACGTGTTAGTGCTTGGTCCAGCGGGCCTGTGTATACTGAATCAAGTGGCAGTGCCAACAAGGCATTGTAGATGTCCTCGGCCAAGTCAAACTGAGATCTGTGATCAGTAGGCAAGGTTAATTCCGGCAACAGGTAGAACAGCTCGGGCAAGACGGGCGCTACGGCCGCTCGAGAACCGGGGCTGTGGTACACGCGTTCAGGAAGCCGCCGGCAGGATCTTTGGCGTCTTGGGTTTGGAACGCCTGGCAAAGCCACTCAAGCCAGCCAGAGCTAGCAGCACGTCTTTTTTGTCCATCTCGTTGGTGCCGGCCGCCACTAGAAAGTTGCAACAGTTGCCGTACGTAGGGTGCCCGAGGCCGGGAAATGTTTGTACCAGCAACGGCAGGACGGGCAACACGTGGATGTAGGTCGCACCGTCGGTGACAACCTTCTGCAGGAAGCCGCCGCCGGGTGTCTTGCGTTTGGAAGGCCTCGCTAAAGCCATGCAATTTAGCCAGGGCTAGCAGCATGCCCGTCTTGTTCGTGCGTTTGTGCGATTAGAAAGTTGCAACACTCCGTACGGGGGTGCCCGAGGCCGGGGAAGGTTGTACCAGCAACGGAGGACGGGCAACCGTGGTGTAGGTCGCACCGTCGGTGACAACCTTCTGCAGGAAGCGCCGGCACGGGTGTCTTGTGTTTGGAAGGCCTCGCTAAAGCCACGCAATTCGGCAGCGCTAGTAGCATGTCTCTTTTGTGCGTTTCGTGGATGCGGGCGCCGCTAGAAATCTGCAAACAGTGCCGTACTGGGGGTGCCGAGGCCGGGGAACGTTCGTACTAGCAACGGCAGAACGGGCGAAACCGCGTCGCACACGAGGCCTCCGGTGCAGATCTTCTGCAGGAAGCCTCTGGCACGGGCGTCCTGGGTTTGGAAGGCCTCGCTAAACCACGCAATTCGGCCAGCGCTAGTAGCATGTCTTCTTTCTCCGCCCGCTTGGCGTCGGGCGCCACTAGCCACTCGCAAACACTGTCGTACGCAGGGGGCCTGAGGGTTGGAAAGGTTTGTAGCAGCCACGGCAGCCACGGCAAAACAAGGCTGTATTGCACGCCCTCGCTGATGATTCTCTGGAGAAACCTCCCCTGACATCTGTCTGATCTTCCTGCCGGAAGATTGTACGAAAGCTGGGCATTGCTGCCAGGCCCCTCAGCGTCGTTTGTTTGCGGCCTGTGATCTTTGAGAACCCAATTCTTCTTCGCATAAAAATCGATAAATGTCATCAAAGGCCCTGTCGTGTTTTAGCTCCGGATGGTCCAAGAGATGCTTGGCTATCTCCAACCTGGTCTGTGTGCGGACAACCTCGTTGGGCGACAAAGAAATCAGCAGAACGGAAACGTCGTCACTGATTAGGGTCCGCGCCGTCTAGTAGCGCGCTCACCAGGGCGGCCTCCTGGCCACGATTGGCCAGGTGCCAGAGTACGTTCGCCCGAATGTGGTCCCAGTAATAAATTTCTTTGGTCCGCCAATCGATTTTCCACGCTCCTTGTAGTGCGCCGAGTATCCGGCTCTTGCTTTCGTACTTGGCATGGCCGGAAAGACAAGTTGGTTGGCCAGAACGGCACTCACGAATTTGCGCTTGGCCTCGTACCTGGCCTGCCAAGTGGAACGTGAGCTCTAGGTCTGGTAGAGCCAAAGATCGTCGCTAACCGCCACAGACACTGACTGCCTTGGGTGTCATCTTCTAAGATCGGGCCTCGGCTCTCGGCCACGAGTTTTTTTAGCTCTTGTTCGAAGTCACCTGCTCCGCCCGCCACGAGTTTGGCAAAAGACTTCTCTTTTTCCTGCAGAACTTGTGTCCCGGCTTGCAGGTGCGCAGCACATCGAGTGCAGGCCTTCTTCCTAGCGGGCTCCATAGTTTTCTTTAACTCAAAGATCTCTTTTGCAAAGGCCCCGTTTTTTTTTTCTTAGCTCAAAGAGGGGGAAAGGGCACGCGCCTACAGACCAGGCAACGGGCGGGGAAAGCTTGGTGTGAGAAACGGGGAGGGGGAGGGTAGTGTAGGAACGTCTGTGTTGGCTGCTAGGTCGATTGCTTTCTTACTCTTTCTTTTCAAAGGTAGCCGAGAAGGAAAATGAGTGCTCAGCACCAGGACAAAAAGCAAAAGTTAGAACGGGCCACCGACGAACACACCGACGGGCGGACACACTGCTTGAGCTACCATGCGACGTCTGGTCGGAAGTCCTGTCGTTGCTAGAGCTGTCAGATGTTTGGGCGTGTGCGAGCAGTTGTCGGCGTGTCCGGCAGCATTTCGAAACCAGGAGCGAGATGTGGCAAGGACTACATTTCTCCCAAGGATTTCTCAACTGGAAGCGCCGTGATCACCCCGCCCAAAAGCTCCTCGAGCGCTACGGACGGGTCTGGAGCCAGGCGGGAGTAAGGTTCCGCTACGTCGACCTGAGCGAGTTGCGCCAACTCGTGTTGATCAAGGGCATGCACTTCGAAAAAGTAGAACTTTTAGGCCTTGCGCAGAAATCATTCGGTCCTCGAGACGAAGCTCCCGGAAGACTTACACACATTAAGCCTCCTGGCAGCGTGCACGCCGACCATCTTACCCTGTACGACTGTTCTTTGAAAATTGATCACTGGCCCCAAGGCCTTGCCGGGATAGAGATCCGGTGCCTCTGCTGCAAAGTTTTGATAGCCAACGGCTGCAACTGCCGCAGCTCCCGACGTTGCGTTCAGTGGGTTTTAAAGTAAGAAATCCAGCAGGCCTAGCCTCGTCCGAACGGCTGTTCCAACAGCTCCTGCAATTGCGCTGGAACTGCAGGAGCTGGAGCTCGAAGGTTGCGTGCCTGCCCCCGCGCAGTTGCGGCAGCTACTCGCGCGCTTCCGCAGTCTCAGGAAGCTCGGGCTGGTGGACAAGAACGGGACTAGCTCTCTGGCCAACTCAGACTTTGCTGGGTGCGCCGGGCTATTGTCGCTAGATGTATCGGGCTTCGCTTCGCTAGGCCTCGGACTTTTAGCACGCTTGGACGGCGTGCGCGAGCTGTACCTCCGTGACTGTGGGTGGAATGTCGGCCCCGGCACGACCGACATTTCCCTGCCAGACAGCGCGCTACAAACTCTCTGGGTCGAGAAACCTCGCTCTGTCATCTCCCTCAGGGACTTGCCCCCGCTGCGCCGGCTCCAGACCTTGATCCTGGACGATCTGCCGGCGGGGCAGACCATAGACCTAGAGCAGCCGGAGCTGTCAGAGCTAAAGGAGCTCTCGGTTACCTTCGAGAGACCGATCTTCGTCACAAGCCCGGCACGTCTTTCTAATTATGATCTACTGCAACTCTTGCCCAAGCTTGAGGTCGTAACGTTTGCCAAGGCCGCTTCCAAACCGGCCATGCGCACCATGAAAGCCTGGTTGGAACGCAACCTGCCCGGCGTTGAGCTCGAATTCGACTGCGACTAATAAAAAAGCCCAGGAGGCGCGCACACTTTCATTTGACGATGCAAGAGAGACAAGAGAGTCGGCGGTCGATACCTAGTCGAGAGGCCCTGCACGACGAAAACAACAACAAAATTTGCACCCGCTTATAGTAAAATATTTTTAAACTGAACTTTGACAAAACAAAGAGCTTTTTTATCCAAGACGTGGCCTTTTGTTTTCTGGGGCCGGGAGGAGAAGCAGGATTTCTAGCCTTTGGTTTTTTTTGCAGTCTTTTTGTTTTTCATTAGGTATTTCGGCGCGGCAAGATAATCACTGGACCATGTTCTAGCAATTCTTCGACAAAGGCTCGCCAACGCGCGATGTTTTTCATGAACTTGACCGACCTTTCCAGCCGGAAAATCGGGACTCCATTTCATCAAATCGCAAAACGCGCGGACAGTTTCTGGGCTTTGCTTCAGATTTGATTTTCAAGCCTCGTGCGCCGTATTCTCCCCGCACAAACGCGTGCCATGTCGCATATCTTTGGTTTCGAATGGCACGGGTTGCATCTTGTACAACGCTCTCTCGGGTCTCAACGTCTGGACCCAACAGGCAGCTGAACATGCCCAGCAGAAACAATACCCAGCGTTCAAGACATTTTTGTGCTTCGCCATGTACTTGTTCAGCACATCCCGACATCTGTCTTCTGTCATTTTCCGTCCTCTTTCTTTGACTTCAGCTTTATCAATTCTTTAAAACATTCTGGAACTCTTGCATTTGTGCAGAGGAGGCTCCCTTTGCGGGCAAAGACTTAGCACGATACAGCGACTCGACACAACGTGTTGCAAAACGTGTGCTACGACCGTACACGCCATTTTTTTCTCCGTACCTTGCGCCTTCGACAAAGATTGCAAAACAATCTCCATCGTATTTCGGCATTCTCACTATATCCAAAATCACGCTTCGATGGCTTTTCTTCCAGATACTTAGCCAGCTTCTTTGCGATGCTTTCCGCGTTATCAAACTGTTCCTGCCAATCTCTGTCTAGCTGCGCTAGCGCCCTCACTTGGCTGCACCATTCTGCAGGGACATAGCACAGAAGTATTCGGCCAGCCAAACTAGTTGCTTTGGTCCGAGCAGTTTGTCGATAAGCTGTCGCACCCTTTGAGCTTCGTCCGTCGGGTTAGTTGAACCCGTTAACGCTTGTGCGGGCTTTGTCTCTTGCCTGATCGTAGTCCCTTGGGATGCCATTTCCGCGAGAACCTCTCCCCAAGCCAAATGGCTGCTCTCGGGTACAGTAGGATCCAATTCAATTCGTTTACTTTGCACTTGCCTTTCGACTTCAGCCCACCAAAGTGTGTGCGCACTTTTCCCGTTACTCGAGATGCAGACTGTTCCCTGGTTTTTTGCAAGCAAACGGAGGATTGTCAATGGCCAAGAGTTGCCGTTTGCAATCCCTTCTTTGTCGATGACTTCTTTTCGCTCTGCTTCTAGCTGCTCGAACGTGTATATCGGCCTCCCAGCCATTTTAGCGCAGGACTCTGACGTACAGGTTTTATTATTATATTGTTATTATTACCAAAAGAAAAAAGTGCAAGCAAGAAAAAAAACTGCGCAGGTGTGCGGGGAAATGGAGGGAGGGAGGGGGGGGCGGCGTGGCGCGGGACGGGTAGGAGGGGGGGGGGGGATGTAGAGAGAGAGGAGCAAAGAGATTTGTTTTTTCTTCGCCCATCCCCCACCCCCCCTCCTGTGCAGAGCCCGAGAACATTTTCGACTCAATCCGCGCCTTCGGTCACGCTGGCCGTGATGGTGCGAACGCGGTGGTCACCGTGTGCACGCGCCGCCAGAAAGCGGCCGGGTCACTGGGCCACGTCGCGCCGCGCATTCGCTGCGGAATCCATATCTCGCACGAGCGCCGGCAGCGCGACAGCGACGTGTACAACAGCTTCTGCAGGTGCAAGTTCAGCGGCAGAACGGCGTCGGCGACAGCAGCACGTACACGTCGTCGAACTCGGAGCCCTGCACGCAAAAGTCCGTCAAACAAAAAGCCACTAGCCCGCCGTCCTCGCCGTGCTGCCGGCGGCTCCAGAACTGCACCAACGCGCGCACTTGCTGTGCCAGACCGTGAACACGCGCCACGCGCCCCTGGCTAACGGACTCGCGTTGACTCCACGTCGCGGCAGCCGCGCACCCACGCCTGGCCGCCAACCGTGTCTATCGTCACGTCCTGCATGCGCACCAGGTAGCCGACGCAGCGCGGGTCGTCGCGGCTCACGTCATCAGCACTGACGGATGGGTCCAGCTCCACGCCGTCCGGCGGGGACAGCGCCTCCAGCGCGCACTCGAGCCTGACCTTCAAGGATACCACGAAAGCCGCCCGGGCGCCCGCGGCGGCGGCCAGCCGTTGTTCACCAGCGCCAGCGCACTGCGCCGTGCCGCTGCTAGGCGCGCTGTCCCACAGCGTTTGCAGCCCGCTTGCAAAGCCCGCGTGCCCCGTTGCCAGGCGCGGCTCCGCCCCCCCCCGGTCTTACGAGCTCGCACCACGGTCCGCCGTGCGTCAGTCTGCCGAGCAGCTGCGTCGTCCCCAAGAAACACATCTTGGCCTCGTCGTTGCCTGTCGGCAGGCAGGTCCGCGCCCACGAAACATCGCGGTCGTCCCGGCGCGAAAAGCACGCGTCGCGACGCACCGACAGCGTGTTCGTCAAGAGGAAGTGCAGCATCAAGTGCCTGCGCCCGTGCTCCCCGAGCAGCCGGGCCCACGCGTTGCGCAGCACGAGCGGCAGCTGGGCGAAGCGCCGGGGCGACAGACAATCGGGCGCGTCACACAAGTCATAAGCGCCGGAGTCGGCCGCCACGGCCTCGGTGCCGAGCCACAACTTCGGTTCGTACCAGACGCGCGGGTCGCCGCTGTAGAAGAGTTGCAGGTACCTGGTGCGCTGGGCAATCGTCCGCTTAGCGACGCGCTCCAGCGAAAACGTGGAGGCCAGGTGCGCCCACCTCGCGTCCTCCCGCAGCAAGACGGTAAGAAACTTGCGGGCGGCGCCAGTGTCAGTTTTGCCGGCCGCCAGTTGTTCTTCCGTGGAAAAGGCGTCGTCGTCGTCGTCGTCGGACGACACGGTTTCTGTTGTGTTCTGGCGCTTGGCCGTGGGTGCTGTTTGCTCTAACGACACTTCCAGCAGGCCGGCCGACGTGCAGAACCGCCAGCCGCCGGCGGCCTGCTGCAGGCCTTCGTTGGTCAGCCGCACTTCCCGCACACTGTCTTTCAGGAGCAGCAGCCAGGCCGGAAACGCGCCGTCGCCCTTTCCCTGCCACAGGCGGAGCGTGCGGCGGCGCCCGCCGTTCTCGTGCAGCAACAGAAATCGCGCGTTGGTGCGGGTCTGTCGGAGGCCCGCCAGCTTCCACGACGTGAATTGTAGGCCGTCCAGCAACGAGGGCGCAGACGACGAAGCCATCCTACCTAACGTACAGGCCCGGCACACAGACACAATTGGAGCTCGCAAAGGTCGCTGCAGCGTGGCACAAGATAAGAGCAAAGAAAAGTCTAGAGGGGGGTGGGCAAAAAAGAAACACAAAAAGGAGGAGCGGTTTGACGGGCTCTGGTGGGGCCATTCACAGGCCCGGCCCCCCCCCTTATACCCGAGGTAAAAAAGGGAAAGGCGTTTTCTCCTTTTTTATCTGGTTGGCTGCAGCACGGCCCCCCCCCCCACACCTAGCAGCCACTAGCCGTGCTGCCAGGGCTTGGTGTCTGTGAGCGATTGGCGCGGGGGGCTCCAGAGCCTTCTTCACGTTTGAGGGATGCCTGGTTCCGCACTGGCGGCGACCGGCTTTTTCGTCGGGCTACGAGGACGGGCGCGGAAGGGCTGCTGCTCCCAAGTTTAGCGCATTGAGCCGGGGGTTTTAACTC
>WBZZ01000440.1:0-5000 GCA_019918135.1 Paulinella micropora
TCTGGGCCCTGTCGCCAGTTCGATTCCCGTCGGTGCCACCAGTATTTTCATTGAACATACCGGTCCGTCTGGACCAGTATTTTCATTGAACATACCGGTCCGTCTGGAAGTGTTGGAACTGCCCTTGCGGGGGTGTCATTAGAGCCTATCGTCAATTCTTCGTACTCCCCTCACGGGTGAGACGATGGAGGCGCATGTGCAGAAATGCATCAGCCATTGACAGAGAAGCACTATCATTATTATTATTATTATTATTATTATTATTATTATTATTATTATTATTATCCCTGAAAGGTGTTGGGAGTAGGGGGTGCGGGGTTTGGGGGGAGGGGGAAAATGAAAATTGTGTACCCCCCACCCACCCATCCCCCCCCCCCCCCACCCGCATTTTCGCACCCCTGTCGTGATAAATCATGGTTTGTGGGAACGAGGAGAGTTGGGAGCTCATATTTGCAGGGTGGCTAGCCCCAGACTCGATGTTGATGCTTATATGATTTTTTGGAATTCACGCAAATATTTGCGTTAGGGCAGTGTCCTGAATGCCAAAATTCCTTTTTTCGCACCCCTGTCGGAATAAATCATAGTTTGTGGGAACGAGGAGGAGTTGGGAGCTCATATTTGCAGGGTGGCTAGCCCAAGACTCGATGTTAATGCTGATATAATTTTTTTGGAATTCACGCAAATATTTGCGTTAGGGGAGTGTCCTGAATGCCAAAATTCCTTGTTTTTTCAGCCTGTTTTTGCACCCCCCGCCGGAATAAATCATGGTTGTGTGAACCAGGAGGAGTTGCGAGCTCACATTGACAGGGTGGCTAGCCCCAGACTCGATGCTGATATAGGTTTTTTGGAATTCGCGCAAACATTTGCGTTAGGGGAGTGTCTGAATGCCGAAATTCCTTGTTTTTTTGGGTACTAGCCGGTACCTCCGGCATTTGAACGTACCCTGTCGACGGGGAAGGGGGTCCGGGGGCCCCCCCGGGAACACAAGCCCTGCAAATGTACGTAGCCGTTTCGTCGCGGGTGGCACACCGACCAGAAAATTGAGGTCTTTGTGCCACCAGGCGCCCTTTGCGCACACCAGAGGGATTTAGCTGGCTGATATTTGGTGTATCTGACATTTCTTGATGAGCTCTCTTCGAAAATATAAAAATTGTGCTGCCGGGTGGCGTAAAAACCATAAATTCAGATTTTTGCGCCACCAGGCTCCGTTCGTGCACACCAGAGGGAGTTTGAGGCTGATGTTTGGTGTACCCGACACCTCTCGGTGAGCTCACTTCGGAGACTCTCTCTGGAGATCCCAAGGTTTTGGTGCCGGGTGGCTCAAAAACCAGAGATTTTAGGTTTTTGTGCCACCAGAGCTTGCACTTGCGTTCTGCTGGTACCTCCGGCAATGGAACGTACCCTGTCGACGAGAAGGAGGGGTCCGGGGGCCCTGCCCCCGGGAACCCCAGCCCGAGGGGCGGGGGGGGGGGGGGGGGGGGGGTGCGCTTCGCGCACGAAGGAAGCGCACGAAGTGCACCGCAGACCACCCTTTCAGGTGTTTGCGCAGCCCCTAGTTATTATTATTATTATTATTATTATTATTATTATTATTATGGACACCGTGATAGCCCAGTGGTCAAGTTCTACCATCTGGGCCCTGTCGCCAGTTCGATTCCCGTCGGTGCCACCAGTATTTTCATTGAACATACCGGTCCGTCTGGAAGTGTTGGAACTGCCCGTGCGGGGGTGTCATTAGAGCCTATCGTCAATTCTTCGTACTCCCCTCACGGGTGAGACGATGGAGGCGCATGTGCAGATTTGCATCAGCCATTGACAGAGAAGCACTATTATTATTATTATTATTATTATTATTATTCCATCTGGGCCCTGTCGCCAGTTCGATTCCCGTTGGTGCCACCAGTATTTTCATTGAACATACCGCTCCGTCTGGACCAGTATTTTCATTGAACATACCGGTCCGTCTGGAAGTGTTGGAACTGCCCTTGCGGGGGTGTCATTAGAGCTTATCGTCAATTCTTCGTACTCCCCTCACGGGTGAGACGATGGAGGCGCATGTGCAGAAATGCATCAGCCATTGACAGAGAAGCACTATTATTATTATTATTATTATTATTATTCAGCCCAATGGCCTTACGGCGTTAAACTGTGATGCCAACTCAAAACCATTTGGTGGATGATGCTGGGGAGGAGGGTCGTTGGGCGCCTGTCGAAGATCTTAAACTCCGCTATGCCGGTTGATAGCCCGTGGACCCAGCGGATACCAAATTGTTATGGGTGGGGTTTTGAGGTAGTTCTAGCAACCATGCTTGGTGTACGCACTTGCACATGCGGCAACGTTTTGCAAGAGGTTGTTGGGACTGCGGAATAACCTCGGCTTAGTGTAGTCTTGCCCTCAGGAGCTCCATCGGTGGCCCCTAGAATCAGTCGAGAGACTGACTAGGTGGGGATGGAGCCTCGAACAAGGGCATGGAGGCTCATGTCCGGAAACGGATCGTGCCATCAGCTGCATCAGTATGCCTTAGAGGAAGTATATTATTATTATTATTATTATTATTATTATTATTATTATTATTATTATTATTATTATTATTAGTGGCACCGCGATAGCCCAGTGGTTAAGGTCTACCATCTGGGACCTGTCGCCAGTTCGATTCCCGTCGGTGCCAGTATTTTCAAAGGATATTTTCTTTGAAAGTATTGGTCTGTCTGGAAGGCTTGGAGCTGCCTTGCGGGGGTGTCAGTAGAGCCTATCGTCAAATCTTCGTACTCCCCTCGCGGGTGAGACGCTGGAGGCACATGTGCAGAAATGCATCAGCCATTGACTGAGAAGCACTATTATTATTATGATTATTATTATTATTATTATTATTAGGGAGTACATAGGCCTTCGGTCCCTTTCCATGGGCTGATTGGTATAAAGCTCCTAGAGTAATGTTCTATGCCGTCACTTCCTTGATTCCACCGATTGGTGTGGAGACTTTCCTTATGGAATGGAGGACTGGATGCACATGGCCTTTTGGCTCAGCAATTGGCAGGAGATACATTATTATTATTATTATTATTATTATTATTATTATTATTATTAAGGGAGTACATAGGCCATCGGTCCTTTCCATGGGCTGATTGGTATAAAGCTCCTAGAGTAATGTTCTATGCCGTCACTTCCTTTATTCCACCGATTGGTGTGGAGACTTTCCTTATGGAATGGAGGACTGGATGCACATGGCCTTTTGGCTCAGCTGCATCAGTATGCCTTAGAGGAAGTATATTATTATTATTATCATTATTATTATTATTATTATTATTATTATTATTATTATTATTATTATTATGGACACCGTGATAGCCCAGTGGTCAAGTTCTACCATCTGGGCCCTGTCGCCAGTTCGATTCCCGTCGGTGCCACCAGTATTTTCATTGAACATACCGATCCGTCTGGACCAGTATTTTCATTGAACATACCGGCCCGTCTGGAAGTGTTGGAACTGCCCTTGCGGGGGTGTCATTAGAGCTTATCGTCAATTCTTCGTACTCCCCTCACGGGTGAGACGATGGAGGCGCATGTGCAGAAATGCATCAGCCATTGGCAGAGAAGCACTATTATTATTATTATTATTATTATTATTATTATTATTATTATTATTATTATTATCCCTGAAAGGTGTTGGGAGTAGGGGGTCGGGGGTTGGGGGGGAGGGGGAAAATGGAAATTGTGTACCCCCCCCCCCCACCCACCGTTTCCGCACCCCTGTCGGAATAAATCACGGTTTCTGGGAACCAGGAGGAGTTGGGAGCTCATATTTGCAGGGTGGCTAGCCCCAGACTCGATCTTGAAATTCACACAAATATTTTCGTTAGAGGAGTGTCCTGAATGCAAAAATTGCTTGTTTTTTGGGCCCGTTCTCTGCATCGGAATAAATCATGGTTTGTATGAACCAGGAAAGTTGGGAGCCCATATTGACAGGGTGCTAGCTCCAGACTCAATGTTGATGCTGATATAATTTCTTTGGAATTCGCGCAAATATTTGCGTTAGGGGAGTGTCCTGAATTCCAAAATTTCGTTTTTTTTTAGCGTACTTGCCGGTGCCTCCGCCAATGGCACGTACACTGTCGACGGGGAAGGGTGGGATCCGGGGGGCCCCTGCCCCCGGGAACCCCAGCCCTGCAATTGTACGTACCCATTTTAGTCGCGGATGGCACACAAACCAGAAAATTGAGGTCTTTGTGCCACCAGGCGCCCTTTGCGCACACCAGAGGGATTTAGCGGCTGATATTTGGTATACCTGACACTTCTTGATGAACTCTCTTCGAAAATATAAAAACTGTGCTGTCGGTGGTGTAAAAACCAGAAAAATCAGGTTTTTGCGCCACCAGGCGCCGTTCGCGCACACCAGAGGGAGTTTGAGGCTGATGTTTGGTGTACCCGACACCTCTCGGTGAGCTCTCTTCGGAGATCCAAAGGTTTTGGTGCCGGGTGACACAAAAACCAGAGATTTTAAGCTTTGTGCCACCAGAGCTTACACTTGCGTTCTGCTGGTACCTCCGGCAATGGAACGTACCCTGTCGACGAGAAAGGAGGGGTCCCGGGGGGCCCTTCGCCCCGGGAACCCCAGCCGGGCAATTGTACGTACCCGAAGCGAATTAGCCGGCCTCAAAATGGATGCCTGAGAATGCCCCAAGGCTCTAAGAGTTGTGCCGGAAGTGTTTATGCCGGTTACTTCGGCAATTGAACGTACCCTGTCGACTGTGGAAAGGGGGGTCCGGGGGCCCCTCCCCCCGGAAATCCGAACCCCAGCCCCGCAATTATACGTACCCGAAGGGAATTTGCCGGCACCAAAATGAATGGCTGAGATTACTCCAAGGCTGTAAACGTTGTGCATGTGACAATGAGAGGAAAAGTGACCTTGGGAAGAGGAAGGGGGCGGGGGGGGGGGGATAGCATTCGCGCACCGCAAACCATCCTTTCAGGTGTTGGCGCAGCCCCTACTTATTCTTAC
>WBZZ01000440.1:10000-32500 GCA_019918135.1 Paulinella micropora
ACTTGCGCACAACCTCGCTCCCGTTGCCGACATCCAGCTGAAGTCCAGCCGCTAGCAAACACTTATCTATCTCTTAGAGTACCGGTACTACCGGTACTTAGTCACCTACTATACTACGGTAAATATCAGAGCCAGTGAAGTCGTCGACTCAGTTTAACCATGGTAGAAGCTGACTTGAATGCTTTTCGTAGAGCAATCCGGCGTGGAGTTCTGACCACTGTCCCTACTTTTTTTTTTACGCAAACACTGTTTTAATAAAATATTACAATTAGTTGGATTACCGTTAAGTGGGAAGTGTTGAAGAGGAAAATGGAAGTGGTATCAAGATATACAAAAGTGGAAAATTGAAGCGTGAAAAAAAGCGTGAAAAAAAAGTAATAAATAAATATTAATTTTTTTTTTTTTTTTTTTTTTTTTTTACGCTTCACTTTTTCACTTTTGTATCTCTTGATACCTCTTCCATTCTACTCTTACGCTTCCAACTCATTCCTACAAGTGGCAAGTATTGTATTATTAAAAGTTTTTGCGTCAAAAAAAATATAATAATAATAATAAGGATGTCACAAGTTTAATAATACTTGAATAATAAGAATGATAATAATAATAATAATAATAATAATAATAATAATAATAATAGTGCTTCTCTGTCAATGGCTGATGCATTTCTGCACATGCGCCTCCATCGTCTCACCCGTGAGGGGAGTACGAAGAATTGACGATAAGCTCTAATGACACCCCCGCAAGGGCAGTTCCAACACTTCCAGACGGGCCGGTATGTTCAATGAAAATACTGGTCCAGAAATAGACCGGTATGTTCAATGAAAATACTGGTGGCACCGACGGGAATCGAACTAGCGACAGGGCCCAGATGGTAGAACTTGACCACTGGGCTATCACGGTGTCCATAATAATAATAATAATAATAATAATAATAATAATAATAGTGCTTCTCTGTCAATGGCTGATGCATTTCTGCACATGCGCCTCCATCGTCTCACCCGTGAGGGGAGTACGAAGAATTGACGATAAGCTCTAATGACACCCCCGCAAGGGCAGTTCCAACACTTCCAGACGGGCCGGTATGTTCAATGAAAATACTGATCCAGAAATAGACCGGTATGTTCAATGAAAATACTGGTGGCACCGACGGGAATCGAACTGGCGACAGTGCCAATAATAATAATAATAATAATAATAATAATAATAATAATAATAATAGTGCTTCTCAGTCAATGGCTGATGCATTTCTGCACATGTGCCTCCATCGTCTCACCTGCGAGGGGAGTACGAAGAATTGACGATAGGCTCTACTGACACCCACGCAAGGCAGCTCCAAGCCTTCCAGACAGACCAATACTTTCAAAGAAAATATCCTTTGAAAATTCTGGCACCGACGGGAATCGAACTGGCGACAGGTCCCAGATGGTAGACCTTAACCACTGGGCTATCGCGGTGCCACTAACAATAATAATAATAATAATACTAATAGTGTATCTCCTGCCAATTGCTGAGCCAAAAGGCCATGTGCATCCAGTCCTCCATTCCATAAGGAAAGTCTCCACACCAATCGGTGGAATAAAGGAAGTGACGGCATAGAACATTACTCTAGGAGCTTTATACCAATCAGCCCATGGAAAGGACCAATGGCCTATGTACTCCCTAATAATACTAATAATAATAATAATAATAATAATAATAATAATAATAATAATAGTGTATCTCCTGCCAATTGCTGAGCCAAAAGGCCATGTGCATCCAGTCCTCCATTCCATAAGGAAAGTCTCCACACCAATCGGTGGAATAAAGGAAGTGACGGCATAGAACATTACTCTAGGAGCTTTATACCAAAATAATAATAATAATAATAATAATAATAATAATAATAATAATAGTGTATCTCCTGCCAATTGCTGAGCGAAAAGGCCATGTGCATCCAGTCCTCCATTCCATAAGGAAAGTCTCCACACCAATCGGTGGAATAAAGGAAGTGACGGCATAGAACATTACTCTAGGAGCTTTATACCAATCAGCCCATGGAAAGGACCGATGGCCTATGTACTCCCTAATAATAATAATAATAATAATAATAATAATAATAATAGTGCTTCTCTGTCAATGGCTGATGCATTTCTGCACATGCGCCTCCATCGTCTCACCCGTGAGGGGAGTACGAAGAATTGACGATAAGCTCTAATGACACCCCCGCAAGGGCAGTTCCAACACTTCCAGACGGGCCGGTATGTTCAATGAAAATACTGGTCCAGAAATAGACCGGTATGTTCAATGAAAATAATGGTGGCACCGACGGGAATCGAACTGGCGACAGGGCCCAGATGGTAGAACTTGACCACTGGGCTATCACGGTGTCCATAATAATAATAATAATAATAATAATAATAATAATAATAATAATAATAATAATAATAATAATAATAATAATAATAATAATAGTGTATCTCCTGCCAATTGCTGAGCCAAATGGCCATGTGCATCCAGTAATAATAATAATAATAATAATAATAATAATAATAATAATAATAATAATAATAATAATAATAATAGTGCTTCTCTGTCAATGGCTGATGCAAATCTGCACATGCGCCTCCATCGTCTCACCCGTGAGGGGAGTACGAAGAATTGACGATAGGCTCTAATGACACCCCCGCAAGGGCAGTTCCAACACTTCCAGACGGACCGGTATGTTCAATGAAAATACTGGTGGCACCGACGGGAATCGAACTGGCGACAGGGCCCAGATGGTAGAACTTGACCACTGGGCTATCACGGTCTCCAATAATAATAATAATAATAATAATAATAATAATAATAGTGCTTCTCTGTCAATGGCTGATGCATTTCTGCACATGCGCCTCCATCGTCTCACCCGTGAGGGGAGTACGAAGAATTGACGATAAGCTCTAATGACACCCCCGCAAGGGCAGTTCCAACACTTCCAGACGGGCCGGTATGTTCAATGAAAATACTGGTCCAGAAATAGACCGGTATGTTCAATGAAAATACTGGTGGCACCGACGGGAATCGAACTGGCGACAGGGCCCAGATGGTAGAACTTGACCACTGGGCTATCACGGTGTCCACAATAATAATAATAATAATAATAATAATAATGATAGTGCTTCTCTGTCAATGGCTGATGCATTTCTGCACATGCGCCTCCATCGTCTCACCCGTGAGGGGAGTACGAAGAATTGACGATAAGCTCTAATGACACCCCCGCACGGGCAGTTCCAACACTTCCAGACGGACCGGTATGTTCAATGAAAATACTGGTGGCACCGACGGGAATCGAACTGGCGACAGGGCCCAGATGGTAGAACTTGACCACTGGGCTATCACGGTGTCCATAATAATAATAATAATAATAATAATAATAATAATAATAATAATAATAATAATACTATATCTGAGGCGTACTGATGCAGCTAATGGCATATCCTCAACGGACATAAGCCTCCAATACCCTTGTTCGAGGTCCTCCACCCCCCCGTGTCAGTCTCTCGCCTGATGATCGGGGCCACCGATGGAGCTCCTGAGGGCAAGACTGCACTAAGCCGAGGTTATTCCGCAGTCCCAGCAACCTCTTGCAAGACGTCACCGAATGTGCAAGTGCATACACCAAGCGCGGTTGCTAGAGCTGCCTCGAAACCCCACCCATAACAATCTGGTGTCTGCTGGGTCCTGGGCTATCAACCAGCATATGCGGAGTTTAAGATCTTTTACGCGCGCAACGACCCTCCTCCCCAGCATCTACCACCAAAGGGTTATGAGTTGGCGTCACAGTTTAACGCCTTGAGGCCATTGGGCTGAATAATAATAATAATAATAATAATAATAATAGTGCTTCTCTGTCAATGGCTGATGCATTTCTGCACATGCGCCTCCATCGTCTCACCCGTGAGGGGAGTACGAAGAATTGACGATAAGCTCTAATGACACCCCCGCAAGGGCAGTTCCAACACTTCCAGACGGGCCGGTATGTTCAATGAAAATACTGGTCCAGAAATAGACCGGTATGTTCAATGAAAATACTGGTGGCACCGACGGGAATTGAACTGGCGACAGGGCCCTACTGGTGGCACCAACGGGAATCGAACTGGCGACAGGGCCCAATAATAATAATAATAATAATAATAATAATAATAATAGTGCTTCTCTGTCAATGGCTGATGCATTTCTGCACATGCGCCTCCATCGTCTCACCCGTGAGGGGAGTACGAAGAATTGACGATAGGCTCTAATGACACCCCCGCAAGGGCAGTTCCAACACTTCCAGACGGACCGGTATGTTCAATGAAAATACTGGTCCAAACGGACCGGTATGTTCAATGAAAATACTGGTGGCACCGACGGGAATCGAACTGGCGACAGGGCCCAGATGGTAGAACTTGACCACTGGGCTATCACGGTGTCCACAATAATAATAATAATAATAATAATAATAATAGTGCTTCTCTGTCAATGGCTGATGCATTTCTGCACATGCGCCTCCATCGTCTCACCCGTGAGGGGAGTACGAAGAATTGACGATAAGCTCTAATGACACCCCCGCAAGGGCAGTTCCAACACTTCCAGACGGGCCGGTATGTTCAATGAAAATACTGGTCCAGACGGATCGGTATGTTCAATGAAAATACTGGTGGCACAATAATAATAATAATAATAATAGTGCTTCTCTGTCAATGGCTGATGCATTTCTGCACATGCGCCTCCATCGTCTCACCCGTGAGGGGAGTACGAAGATTTGACGATAAGCTCTAATGACACCCCCGCAAGCAAGGGCAGTTCCAACACTTCCAGACGGGCCGGTATGTTCAATGAAAATACTGGTCCAGACGGATCGGTATGTTCAATGAAAATACTGGTGGCACCGACGGGAATCGAACTGGCGACAGGGCCCAGATGGTAGAACTTGACCACTGGGCTATCACGGTGTCCATAATAATAATAATAATAATAATAATAATAATAATAATAATAATAATAATAATAGTAATAGTGTATCTCCTGCCCATTGCTGAGCCAAAAGGCCATGTGCATCCAGTCCTCCATTCCATAAGGAAAGTCTCCACACCAATCGGTGGAATAAAGGAAGTGACGGCATAGAACATTACTCTAGGAGCTTTATACCAATCAGCCCATGGAAAGGACCGATGGCCTATGTACTCCCTAATAATAGTAATAATAATAATAATAATAATAATAATAATAATAATAATAATAATAATAATAGTGCTTCTCTGTCAATGGCTGATGCATTTCTGCACATGCGCCTCCATCGTCTCACCCGTGAGGGGAGTACGAAGAATTGACGATAAGCTCTAATGACACCCCCGCAAGGGCAGTTCCAACACTTCCAGACGGGCCGGTATGTTCAATGAAAATACTGGTCCAGACGGATCGGTATGTTCAATGAAAATACTGGTGGCACCGACGGGAATCGAACTGGCGACAGGGCCCAGATGGTAGAACTTGACCACTGGGCTATCACGGTGTCCTAAATAATAATAATAATAATAATAATAATAATAATAATAGTGCTTCTCTGTCAATGGCTGATGCATTTCTGCACGTGCGCCTCCATCGTCTCACCCGTGAGGGGAGTACGAAGAATTGACGATAAGCTCTAATGACACCCCCGCAAGGGCAGTTCCAACACTTCCAGACGGGACGGTATGTTCAATGAAAATACTGGTCCAGACGGATCGGTATGTTCAATGAAAACACTGGTGGCACCGACGGGAATCGAACTGGCGACAGGGCCCAGATGGAATAATAATAATAATAATAATAATAATAATAATAATAATAATAATAATAATAAATTAAAAAACTTGATCAAATAAAAAATGTTGGAGCGCCCTTCAAGTTTTGTTTACCTTTCCTTCTCAGGCTTCATCTCAGGTTCCCACTCAATCCTTCGAGTTGCACTACTTTCTATTAGTAATGTTAATAAAAGCCTGAGAGTGATTGCGTAAAAAAAAATGAAAAGTGTGCCGGCCGGTTCACAAACTCTCTGTAACACCCACGGCCCGGGTATACTACATCGTTATTCGCTATTAGTTTTTACTGCAATCATGAGTCACTCGTGGAAGTGATTCCGAGTCCTTGTTATTCAAGTATTAATAAATGTACCATGATTAAGATGAATTCTTATTCGTGACATTTCCTTTCACCTTTTGAAATATGCTTCCGGTTTTAATGTTTGATTAGGATACATGTTATGGGGGAAGCTGGGAAGCTTGGACCCCATAGAGCTTGTAAATCATAAATATTTTACACTTAACAGTTTATCGGAATGGTGAAGGCCCACGGTTGTTATGATGTATAATAAGTTACACAAAGCTGTGGCATCCTTATTCATTAACCTCCCACATTAATAGCGTTGACCCGAATCTCCTCAAGTTTTGTAGCAAATGTAGTAACCGTTTGAAGGATAAGGATGATTTTCACGAAAATTCTGTGAAGTTTAGCCGTTTTCCCCGTGACTGGGAATTTATGGCTAGATAAGGGAAATCAAGTCGCACTTATGGGTTGTTGTTTTTGGTATGTTTAGCCAAGCATTTGTGCAGGTTACGGACGTAACGCATTGTGTCAGTTAACCCGTGTCAAAGGGACACTCCGTTTTTAACGGTTTTTCCCTCTGGCTTGTTGTTTGGGTTCAATTCTGACTTCCCTTTCTTCTGTTCAAGTGGTTAGCTTTGAACCAGTTGTGTTCAATATTATTAAATTCCTTTTTCCATTGAGCTAGCAAGGGTAAGACCACGGGTCTTATTACATATTGGTGAGATGCTGTGAACTTGACACTTTCTTCCGGCGACCTTTCAATGAACAATGGCCTCCGCAATGACTTCCGTTGTGTACCGGCAACCGGGGCGTTCCCCTCTTACCGGTCGTGACTTAGCAGAACAAAGAAGAAGTTTATTAATAACAACAATGCGAACAATTCCCGCCAGTTCAACTACCGAAGTCAATTTTTGAAAAGATGTAATGTTCCCAGACTCTCAACTGCCCCACTAAACGTACCGTAGGCTGATATATGTGGAAAAAGTGTAATGGTAAAAAGCTCATGATCAGCCTGGTTCCACCAGTCACGATGATTGGCAGTGTCTTTGGAGCACACTTTTCGTTTACCTTTCCTTCTCAGTCACACTTCCATTGGACATTAATTAGACCCTTTCTCCTCAGCTATGTCACGGGCCACTGATGATTACTTTAATTATCCGTTAGTAGTAGTCTTTACCGTTAGTATTATAGTTAGCAATGCAGTCCCTTTTAGTACTTGTTCTGGTCCATGGTACTGGTGGCACCAGCTACTACAACCCTCACTTCAGTGACGGGCTTGTAGCTACCTCAGCTTGGTTGAAGCGTGGACTGCCAGTAGTTCATCAGAACAATCAGGTGGTTGTCGTGAAAGCCCCAATTCACATCAAAGAAGATTAAATTGTCTCGAGGGGCAGATCTCTCCCCAACAATCTGTTCGTCTTTGACCCACCAGGAATGGCCCCTTTAGACCCGAATAAGACATACGAACCGGTACCGTTGGAGAAGCAGAACTTGAAAGTAGGCGGTGATGTCTCATCACCGTCTACTGTCTCGTTCTGACTTCCACCCCGCCACTCTGCCCAATCAACAACCCTTCCTGTTTTTAATGATGTTTACTGCGATGATGTCCCATGTGTATGTGGTTGGCGATGTCAAGAAAGTAAATCATAATATTATGTCCCATTTTCTCACGAAACAAACACAGAGAAGGGGGAGCGTTGTTCACAAAGTTTGGTTTGTTGTCGGCCGGGTGATACATGCACACATACTTCTCGAACACATGAACACGATGTTGATTGCGACATGACAAAAGCATTGAATCCTGTTGTCAGACCTACTCATAGTGAGCATATTCACGCTACGGTTTTCCACCACATGTGTAAACATAGAGGTGTCAAAGCTATGGAGAGAATGTTTCATTACATGGGAGTAAAGATAGTAGGGGCAGGGTGGCGGGAGAGGATCATGAAGTGTGAGTATTGCTTAAGGAATAAAATTAAGAAAGCACCACACTTTAACCGGAACCATCATGTCATAGAACGCCATCCCGGGGTTCATATTTCTATGGACACTCAGGGATGGTGGAATACTATATCATGGGATGGTAAGCGGTACAAATTTACGGTCAAATGTCTCGGTTCTAATTTCGAGCTCGACTATTATCTGCGACATAAGAATGAATTCTTCCCGTGTTTCCTTAAAGCCGTCACGTACTTTGAAAGGCACACGAACCGGAAGGTCACATTTATTACTTGTGACCAGGAATATGGTCGTTACGAATCTTTTCAGGAGTGGGTTGATACTAACCAACCTATTTTAATTGAGGCTCCTACAGCCGAGAAACAGGCAATCTCAAAGATAGAGAGGTCGCATCAAACCAATGGGGGTCCCGCACGAGCCATGCTTAGTGATGCGGACCTCGCTCCGTCTTTTTGGACGGAAATGGAGAAGAAAGCCACATACATCAACAACCTACTCCCGATAGCCAAAGGGCCCTGAAGTCTAAGGGCAAGCCCCCCTACGAAGTTATTCACCGTCGGAAACCTTATCTACATCATCTTTGCCCCACCGGTTGCGCTGCCGTGATGAAGATCAAGGCCCGACGAGGTAAAGGCGAGAAGGGAAAGAAAGTAGTCTTCTTAGGATATGAACGTAATACCGGTTATTATCGGGTCTATGACCCAATTGCACGGGTAGTACACGGTAATGTCCCAGACCTCCTGACATGCACACAAGGTCACTGCCTTCTCGAGTTTCATGCTTCAAAAAATGTCTGACTTTATATTTTTAGACACACAAACAAATAAGCCACAAAAAGTCAAGAATGTTCAACTAGTGAACATAGGAGTTAAATTAACTACTTTCCAGCAACATTTAATGAATAATACAACTCCTATGATGATTTTTTCATTTTTGCTTTCTTTGATTCATTACAACCAAAACATCACTTTGAAAATCGATGAGAGCGCATCGCTCCTTTCAATTTTATTGTTGAAAATGATGCTTTTGTTTACTGTGATGCTATTCCAAGCCTCAGAACATGTGCACAGACCTCCCGAAATGCACACAAGGTCACTGCCTTCTCGAATTTCATGCTTCAAAAAATGTTTGACTTTATATTTTCAGACAAAAAAATAAGCCACAAAAGTCAGGAATGTTCAACTAGTGAACATAGGAGTTAAATTAACTACTTCCAGCAACATTTAATGAATGATATAACTTCTATGACGATTTTTTCATTTTTGCTTTGATTCATTACGACCGGTTTTCACTTTGAAATTGCTCAGCATATACAAATGCTCTTTTAATGAAAAGTATATAGGGTGTGAGACTAACTTAATAATCTGTCGTATACTTGCTGTGTCCTACAGTAGAAACTTTATTGAGAAAAGGGCGCCAAGGGAACGGCCCGATTACATACTAGGCCGGACATACGTAATGGTTCTAACGACACACATTACATATGCCGGCCCATACTGACTATCCGGTTAATTATATTAATAGGTCTAACACTCCCCCTGGATCAAAGTAAATTATTAAATTGACTGTAGGTCCTAATACAGCTATTCTGTGAAAATTATAAAAACACAGACTTAAAACATAATAATATTATTCACTCTTACCCTCACTCTCTCCAAGAGGTTATGTCGTTGGTGGCTGCCCGGCTTGCTGGAACAAGTATGCATCAATTAGATTACATACAGGGCAGCTCCCCCCAGTCAAGCTAGGCCTGGTCGACGAGAAGAGGATTAGGTCCTACGCACCCCCTATCCTATGTTGAGTAACATTATATATGTATGGTCATAATACACATATAATATTAATATATACATATATATGATCACGTAAGTAGTCATAATATACAAAAATAAAACATATGATAATGTATCCATCTGTACTGATCTTTTTAAAGGTATGATCAACTTGAACTATTGACTACTTATCTATCTGGTAGTATGAATTTGAAAAATTTGACAGTGCTTCCCGTAGAGGGGGATAAAATGAACACAAAATAATGTGATATATGTGGACAAATACACAATATCTGTAATTATCGGCGTGTCTGGTACATCCGGCTGGTCTGACGTACTTCCGTGTTGTTCCACATTCCCATGTGGCACGTTCACCGACCAACCGGACTCCATGTCGGCTTCTTATAGATTTTTATGTATGTAATTGTATAGGGATAGGAATTGAAGCGAAGCGAGGGAGCGAGCCGAAGGAACGAGAACTTTGCGGGGGGGGGGGGGGGGGGGGGGAAGGGCTATTCCGCCGCGTACGTCCTTCTCCAGCGCTGGGGCTCACTGCCCGTTCCGTCAAACTGGGGCCGGTCATTCGTGACCACCGGACCCAGTATACTGTCTGTTCCGTCGACACTTGGCTATCCGCTCACCTGTACAACTTATGTGTAATATGCGAGAAAATTATTATATTGCATACTCCGGGAATGTAAACGAAGTCTAATATGATAAACCTTTCCTTGAGAGATCTAATACGAGAATTGATAGGATTTTATCCTGACTTTGCCGCGATTTTCTCTATTAAGCACAACGGAGATTTTTCCAGCCAGGTAATTGAATTTTTCTACCGTAAAATGTATTTTGGTGAATACATCAGCGATATTTTCCTCCGTTGGAACCCGGAATAGTTTGACCTTTCCTTCTCTCACGAGTTGTGCTAATAGATGGTACCGGACCTCTATGTGCTTGGTCCTAGCTTCCCCTAGCCTTCTCTCCGATAATAATATCGTTCCTTCGTTATCCTCAAAGAGAGGAGTAGGACCTTCAAGATTTATTCGGATACCCCGTAAAGTTTGTTGCAACGCGAGAAGTTCTCTGACTGCCTCATTAGCCGAAACAGTTTCTGACTCTAACGTAGATTGAGCTATCACGGATTGCAGTTTAGAAAACCATGAAATTGGCGTCCCGTTGAATAAATAGACGTATCCTGACCTTGATTTTCGCGAGTTCTTATTCCCCCGCAAAATCCGAGTCTACAAATCCAACAACTGGTTGTTCCGCGATCATCCTGTCTACATGAGCGAGAACTGGCACACTGAACATGTCCATTCTGGGTATTGTGGGCTTCCCAATAATGGCGAGTGAGTCAGTGCTCGGCCGGGGAGCCGTGGCTAACCATCCGGGGTTGGGACCGCCAGGCTGGTGCGCGAGCGCGGGGGGGAGGGGGAGGGTGTTCGGGGAGATATTCTTTAGTTTGCTTTTCTTAGCGTGGAGGCTGGCGGGCGGGAGAGGAGAGGGAGGAGAGTGCTTTTGTTGTTTTCCGCGCAGCCTTTACAGTCACACAGTAACACACAAAAGAAGTATATCGGCCGAAATCTTTTACAAACTCGGCAGCATTAAAAAGAAAGAAAAGAAAACAATCTCTGCCGTTCTCTTCTTCCCTTTCCCTTTTTCCTATTTCCTTTGAAATTCTTCCAGCTACCTTTGAATGTTTCAGCTTACCTACCGCCACACGGCCTACATTTGCGACTTGGGGCTCATGAACCTGAGGTCCGAGGACATAGCGAACAACATCGTTAAGGTCGACTGGGGCAACGGCCGCGGTTGGGCTTTCTGTCTTGTTAAATTTCAACTGACTGACTGTCTTATTAAATGTCAACTGACTGACTGTCCTAACGATGGACACGGTCCCTTAAGGTGTCCTCTTAGAAGACGAGCTAGGGTATCTGATAAAGGACAAGTGAGAGAGAGGGATAAGGACAGGCAGTCGGAGAAGACAGAAGACAGGACAAGAGAGAGGAGACAAGAAGTAAGAAGAAGAAGAAGAAGGAGGAGAGCAGCAAAGAGAGAAGAAAGCTGAAAGCATCTGATTTCATTAAGAAGAAGAAGATGATAAGCTTGAATGCTGAGTCCCCTTCCTCTTCCTCTTCTTCTTTTTTCAGAGAGTGACGAAGAAGAGGACCCAAGTGTGCCAGACAACCTTGAGCCTTCTTCTAAGTCAGACTCAGAGTCAGAAGACGAGGGAGAGGTGGGGTACATCCATCATATGGCTATTATGATGATGAGAAGAGAGAGAGAGGAAGAAGAGGGAGACAACGAAACACACGAACCCACCCTCTCATCTACACCCCTCACACCACTTTGTCACACGCATTTGTGCCACCTGGCGCGGAAGATAGAGGTGAGGGTGAGCGGGAGAGTGGTGTGCGAGGGGGAGATGAGGACAAGCATGCATCATCTATTCAAAACGCCTCCACACACACTCGCCCCACTGTCCCACCCCTTCACGAGAACAACTTTTTTACGTCCCTTGATATGGCTGGTGACCCCACTCCTCTTAACCAGATCATACCACTGGAAGAGAAGTGTGCACTCAGACGTACCAGGGCAGGTTACGTAAAAATACTCGTGAAAGGGCTGCCTCCCATACACATTCGTGAGGTAGGTGGCCCACCCCTCAACCTCCACGGCAAAACGATACGTAAGGGTAGTTGTCATGTCACTAGTAGTAAGCAGTGCGAGGCGACAGTGCCTGACACTGGTATTCGGTGCTCGTGGAGTTTGGGGGCAGCGAGAAAAGGGGCAAAGGGTGGAGAGTGTGCGGCTAGGTTAGTAGAGCATGACTTCTGTGGCAAGCACCTTGATCAAGAGAGAAAGAGGGGGGAAATACTAGCGAAGTATAGGGAGAAATTGAACTTAGGTCTTCTACCTCCTTACGATGCTCTTACTATTGGACCTGCCACCTTATTCACTAAAATCTCCCTATGGAGACAGCACATAGTGACTCGTCCCTCACCTAACCCTGCTCCATTCCCTACTACTACCACTACACCGACCACTACCACACAGAACATACGTAGGAGAGAGATGGGAGTAGGGGGAGTAGAGGGAGTAGGTGTAGGGATAGGACAGTTCGTGCCTCTTACCTCTGTGTTGTTCCCATCTCATGCACAACCCACACCCCAAGCGCAGTCCTTAAATGTGTTGTCGGCACCCCTTGTACCACATAACGCATCTGTGACGTCTGCATTGTTAACTCATGCACACTCTGTGTCTCGAGTTGTGTCTGTCCCACCTGAAAGAGAGCCGGGAGAAACCCCAAACAGCCAACCCACCGTTCCTATGACCTCCGAACAGGGGAAAGTAGGGACGGTAGAGGGTAAACAGGCGTTGGGCAGTGGGGGACTTCCCCCCATTGAAGAGTTGCAACGACTCCTCAATGCCCTTGCCCAAGGATTTAAGAATAGGACAGTGAAAGACGGACAGATCGTAACGAAGAATGGGGAGTACGATGAGTTTTACACTGAGTTGTATTATGCGATACATGACTGCATAATAACTATGGCTACCAAACACGAAGACCCATTTGCACGTGGGATTGTCGCTTCTTTTCCTTACATGTTGAAGGAAGCTGTGTTGGGGGGTAAGACACCCCCGGAAGAGGATGAGACTGATAGTTCTCAGACCGACGACACCACCACCAACACACAAAGCACAAACACGGCAACACAAGACAACACACATGCTGAATACGCTATTATGCTGATGGGAAATGAGGCAGACAGCGGCATTAAAGCTAGTAGTATTGTGTGGGTAGATGACAGTGGAGCAAGCGAAACACAGTCACCCGACAAATCCACATTCGTCAAACTTGTGAGATCCCCGCAGAAGTTCAGAATTGCAAAAGGAAGCATTCGGACTGAGTATAAAGGCAAGGTTCAAACGAACCTCTCGGGCTCTCATGAGGATGAAGTCTGTGTATTTGATTCGCATACCACCTATAACCCACATTTAAAGTATGGGCTTGTCGCAACCTCAGCATGGGTGCGAAAAGGGCTCGCCGTTGTGCATCAAAACAATCAGGTCATAGTCCTAAACAAACCTATCAGAATTGAGGAGAAACAGATAGTAGCTAGGGGGAGAGCTCTACCTAACAACCTCACGGTTTTCGATGCCCCAGGGACCAAACCCCTCAACCCCAATGAGTGGTATGAGCCCACCGCACAGCCTCCCCTCAGCACGGAAACAAACACCCAACTCACCCCCCCTACTGAAACAAGTGAGGCTCCCGGGCCCGATGATTCATCGGACTCGGGGGAACAAGCTTGACGAGTGTCCTCTCACCTTTCTCAAAAGGCCAACCTACCTGTATATCATGACGACATATACTGTTCTTCGTCTCCTTGTGTGTGTGGTTGGCAATGTGATGTGTCTCGTGCTTATGTACCTTATTCTACTGAGATAGACACAGAGAGAGGTGAGAGAGCAAGGCAGGAGGATGACAGAGTGCTGTGTCCTGTTGTCCGTCCCCACTATCATGAAAACATACACGCCACTGTATTTCACCGCATGTGTAAGCATAGAGGGGTAAAAGCCATGGAAAGAATGGCTAAGTATATGGGAGTAAAGATAGTGGGGAGAGAGTGGAGAGAACGAATAATGAAGTATGAGTGGTGTTTGTGGAATAAGATCAAAAAGACACACCACTTCAAAAAGAACCATCATATCGTAGAGCATCGGCCCGGGATCCACCTTTCCATGGATACCCAGGGTTGGTGGAATACGATATCATGGGACGCTAAGAGATATAAATTTACCGTTAAGTGCTTAGCGTCCAACTTTGAACTCGATTACTATTTGCGTCACAAGAATGAATTTTTTCCTTGTTTTCTCAAAGCTACCGCCTTCTTTGAGAGACATTCAGGAAAGAAGGTTAAGTTTATTACTTGCAACCAAGAGTACGGGATGTATACAGAGTTCAAAGAGTGGGTTGACGTAAATCAGCCAGTCTTTCTCGAGGCCCCGACAGGGGAGAAACAGGTTGTCGCTAAGTAGAGAGGTCCCACCAAACCAATGGTGGGCCCGCCAGAGCTATCCTTAGCGACGCCGAACTTCCACCCTCTATGTGGGTGGAAGCAGAGAAACCTGCAACCTAGTTTAGCAATCTCTTGCCCATAGCTCATGGACCCTTCAAAGGGAAATCCCCCTACGAAGTAATCCACAAACGTAAACCCATGCTCCATCACCTCAGGCCTATCGGGTGTATGGCGTTTATGAAAGTGGACGCCAAGAGGGGGAAAGGAGAAAGGGGAAACAGAGTAATATTTCTCGGGTACGAACGGAATACCGGACATTATCGGGATGATCCGGTCGCAAGGAAAATACACGGTAATGTTCGTGATGTCGCGTTCGATGTCTGGAAATTGGGGAAGAGGGAAGCATCCAAATCTCTAGCAGAGACCAATACCTCTAAAGAGATGTTTTCGGTGAAATGGCACTTGCCCCCTTCCGAACCCCAACGAACCCAACAGCACCCGAAAAGTCAAGGTAATGTTCCGGGGGAGATCGCGGTGCAGATATTTCCGACTGGGGGAGACACTTACCCAGCCGGGGGTCTATCATCCGGATCGCCCCCATTTGAGGCGCCCCCCAATGACCCCAATACAGGGAACGGCGATACTAAGGGAGTGGAAGTCAGGGAGGACAGATCTGACCCACCACCCCTAGTATCTCCTACCCCGAAAGGTATGACTCCTAAGCCCAGCGGGGATCAGGGGGAGGCGAAAGTCACGAAAAAGAAACACAGGATCAAAGAGAGACAAGATTTGTCAGGGATGTGTATGGAAATTCCGGCCAAAGCGTGGGGAGAAGGATGGGCGAAACAAACTTACGGGAATAATTGGCAAACTGCGGTTCGCAAAGGAACGGTGTCTGCACCCACTGGCCCAGTTGTCCGTAAAACCAAACGTTTCCCGGCACACGCGGTCCTCTTTGATGATGGAGTTACCGACAAAGTGATTGATACGGAAATTGTCAAGTATGCCATCTGAAAATCCCACATCTCTCAAGAAAGACCACCGGCTATTGAAGTATGACCTAAGATGCCTAATAGGCATGCTTATCTTCTTAGCCGTGCACACGAGGCCCCTCCTAATTTGCCCGTTGAGTATTGCGGCTAAATCCCAAGTCCCCAATCCCGACACATCATATCCGACGGCGCATCGCATGTTCTTGTGGTTATTAACACCAAGGGCGCTGTTTTTCCGGAGGGGAGACAAGAATCTTAGGAAACTATTAGAATCTTGTTTTTCCGTCCCAAAAACACCCAAAGACTGGAAGTCTAACCATGGGTCATGCGCTGCAGCCAATGCAATGAACGAATTCACAGAAAAGCCTGGAATTCCCGGAATGGAAGCTTTCAGTGTACCAGTCATCGCTAATGTCGATAGGATAATCTCGGAAAATTCGTTGGTAGGGTTTGTGGACTCCGATTTTGCAGGAGATAAAGTTTCGCGAAAATCTCGGTCCGGGTATGTTTACTTATTCAATGGGACCCCGGTGGCATGGTTCTCAAAACTGCAATCGGTAATAGCTCAATCCACGTTGGAATCCGAAACGGTGTCGGCTAACGAGGCAGTAAGAGAACTCCTCGCGATATTCCAATCTAGGGATATTGGGATCAACCTCAAAGGCCCCACCCCCTCTTCGAAGATAATGAAGGGACTGTATTGTTGTCCGAGAGGGGGTTAGGGGAAGCCCGTACCAAATATATTGAGGTAAGGTATCATCTTCTCGCAAAACTCGTTAAGGACGGAATAGTCAAATTATTTAGAGTACCAACCGAGGAAAATATCGCGGACATATTTACCAAAATACATTTCACGGTTGAAAATTTATGTATCTGGCTAAAAAAATTTCCGTCTTGCTAGACATAACTTCCAGTCAACTTTCTCCCTAAGACAATTGGTAGATGCGTATGAGTGAAATTAATAACTATATACCGAGGTTATAAAGTGTTCAGAAAAGTGACCCTTATGAGTAGATTTAATACGCAAATTGATCGGGTTTCATCGCAATACGAGCTCGACCATGGGACAAAGGACGGAACAGCGCCAACCAGAGGACCCTCATTTCCAAATACTTGTCCCACTATTACATTCATAGATAGTTCGATCGACTAGCGGCGGGCCAGAGGATGAGAGCGTAGTCCGGACTTTGGCGCTTTATCGCCTTTTTTTTTGCTCGCTTTCACGAGAATGCCACAACTCGGCTGGCATTCAATGGCATTCTCTCGTGTGTTCGCGCCCCCCCCCCCCCCCCCCCCGCCCCTTTCGTGATCGCTGCATAACATTATTAGTATTATCATATTTATATACATACAAACATCTAAGAGGCCAAGTTGGAGGTCGCAGTTGCTGGCCGGAGGGCAATTTATCAGACTACATTTCTGTATGTCTTGAAAGGCCTCGGCAACCAGCCTGGACTGTACCAGACCAGCTAATAATTACAGATATTTGTATTTGTCCTATACATCATATTACTTTGTCATTCTTTGTTACCCCCCTACGAAGCGCTGACAAATTTTATAATACATACTACCGAGTAGTAGAATAATTAATAGTTCAGATAGGTCACATCTCATGGTAGATTAGCTAGTACAATCAGGTTCACTTCATATATTATCAGTATATTCGGATTATCTTGTATACCGCATATATCGATACTGTATATGTAACTTGTTTATACTATGCCTGTATTACATATTTACCTTACCACTACTTTTAACATAGGATAAGGTGTGAGTAGGCCATAATCTTCTTCTCGTCGATTAGGCCTGACTTGACTGGGGGGCGCTGCCCTGTGTGTAGTCTGGCTGATATACACTTGCCCCAGCAAGTTGGGTAGCCACCGTCGACATTATCTCTTGGAGAGAGTGAGGGTAAGAGTGAGTATGTTTTAAGTATGTGTTTTTATAATTTTCACAGAATAGTTAATAGGACTTGCAGTTAATTTAATAATTAACCTTGCTCCAGGGGGGTGTTATATCTATTAATATAATATATTAATTAGGTTGGACAGTACGGGCCGGCATATGTAATGCGTGTCGTTGGAGCCATTACGTGTGCCCTGCCTAATACGCTCCCGCCTTTTGTCTTGGCGCGTTCTTCTAATAAAGTTTATACTGCATACGATAGCACTAACAGCTTAGCATTGACTCCGGTTTATTAAGGTAGTTTAACAAAACTTCACGCTCAAAAAATTCGGGCCGGAGGGACTCGGTAAAAAGTTACTGGTTAGATGCAAGAATGCTTACTACGCAGGAACGAACATACCGTCCCTACATTATTTTCTTTTATGTAGAATTCAAAGTAATCACTGAAATAAAGTAAATAGTACATTGAAATAAAGTGACTCAAAAACTAAACTGTCATTTATTAGACTTTTGATGGGCAGCTAACTACAATCGCTCATGTCCCAAAACCGCCACCCCAATCGATCACCCCAAATGAGGACGAGAATCAAAGCGAAGCTGCCGCGCCCAATGCGGGCGGCCAAAACTTTGATACCACATCCGAATTTGCGTTTATCGAGGGGGAGAAGGAAAGGGTGGCTGAGCAACGGGCTGAACACAGCTCTAATTGGAGATCGCATGAACAAGGCAAAATTTCTGGGGAGAACGTCATCTCGGGAAGGACAAGGATCGCACATGTCACGGTATGCGCCCGAGAAGAACGTGCGGAATATTGTCTTGTCAGTGAGAAATTTCCGGAATTCCCGGTGATACAAAAACCAAAAGACCGTAAGCAAGCTCGGCAGAAGGAGTTCGAGCAGCTGAAAGAACTTAAGGCTTTTGTTTGGCGCAAGGAAAAGGAAGCTAGAATGTCCGGGACACCAATCATTCCGATAAAATGGATAGACACAATCAAGCAACAGGGTACGCTAGATGAGTTTCATAAAGCCCGAATTACGTTGAGAGGGGACATTTGAAGGCATACACCCAGTATGACCCTAAAAAGACTTACTCCCACACTGCTCAACATCGGACAATTTTGCTCATGATAGCCTACGCCGCATGCTTTGGGATCGACTTATGGCTTATTGATTTTACCACGGCCTATCTACACGCCAAAATCCCGTACAACATTTACGTAAGGCCACCGCCCGAATTCCAATTGGAGGATTATGTTTGGCTTTTGAAAAAGGCCTTATACTGCCACCCGGAATCTGGTCGGTTGTGGTACGATATGTTGTACGGGGAACTCACTGGTGAACTTAAGTTCAAAACCTTTACGCTCGATAGAGCTTCCTTCATAAGACATGGGAGCAGCCTCAAAACCACACAACTCTTATCCTTCCACGTTGATGACCGATGCCACGCGGCAACTAGGTCTGAACACCTCAAGTTAGTTGCGCACTTTGAGAAAAAGGGTTTCAGTTGCAAAGATCTGAGTAAAGCCACAGAGTTCAAGAATATTCAGATTGTCCAAACTGAGAAAGGGATTGTCAGTGTGTTACATCAACGCAAATACGAACTTCTCATCTTGAACGAACTTGTGATTAGGATATATGAACGAAGTACCTGCTAAAACCCCGTTCACACTATGCCGAGATAAAACGGAAGTCCCGGCAAAGAGATTATATTACACTCACAAAAATCTTTTTCTATTTTTTTACGCTTTATTTTGTTTTCCGTTATTGTAAGTGTTTGCGTAAAATTTTACTTTAATTTTTTTTCAATTTTTTTTTTAAGTTTTTTTTTAAAAAACTTTTTTTTTTCCTTAACGCTGCCGTGACTTTTTTAAAAAAGTTTTTTTTAACTTTTTTTATTAATAATTTTTTTTTTCCTTAAACACTGTTTTAATAGAATACTTGCCACTCGTAGAGCCTGAGTGGGAAGCAGAATAGATAGAATGGAAGAGGTCTCCAAGAGATAAAACGGAAGTGGTCTCTTTGGATACCACTTCCGTTTTATCTAGTTGAGATCTCTTCCATTCAAGTTCTATCTCTTCTGCTTCCCACTCAGGCACTACGAGTGGCAAGTATTTTATTGAAACAGTGTTTGCCGTAAAGAAAAAATACCTTTCAACGATCTCACTTCAGTACTAAGTGAACCGTGACTTCGTAGGAGTCAGACTAAATTAGCCTGGTAACATAGGTACAGTAAGTCACTTAGTGACTCAATAGCGCTGGGTAATCTATGTCACGTTACATCTGCATGATTATTAATATTATGTTACATATGCATCACTACTATTGTTCCGTTGTACAGTCGCTAAGAATGACCGGTTCCTGATCCAGCGTTTGTGAGGTCTCTTTCCATGGTAGTTATTTTGATAATTACAGGGGTTTACGGAACTGCGTGTGTCCGTACTTCTTTACTGTGATTTACTGGTACAGGGTCGCGGTGTGCCAAGGGAAGCGCTTTCACGACCAATTGCAAAAGACCGCAACGAAGCGGGTGTAAAATATATACATAGTATGACGATATGGGAAAATAATCATGTGCATGCTGCGGCAATCAATCGAGCCTGTCAGGCACTCTCAGTTGCTCTACAGACTGCTTGCCTTGTTCCTTGATTGGCGGTCATGTATGTTGGAGGCAGTATGCGCGGTCAGTGTTGGAGCTTGTGCGTAACATTAGTGACGATGGTGGCGGGCAATTTGGAGAAGTCGTGGCGAGCCTGCAGCAACCCTGCCAGCGCTCCCAACACCCCTGCCGCACAGCCACAACCGCACAACGTATGCATGCATGAATCTGTATGTTTGATCTTTGCAGCATACTGCCAATTAGCACCCCCCCGCGTGCAGACCTCCAACGGCGATGAGGGTGATTTCGTCCTCTTTGAAGACCGGGTGCAGGAGGTCTTCGAACTCCACCGCCGACAGCCCCAGCAGCCTGTGCACACAGCCAACCAGCCGCGTCCCATACCGCTGGCAGGTGCAGAGGCGACCTCTGCTGCAGAGTGGTCTGGATGTTGAGCGTGTCGGCCATGTAGACGTGTGTCAGGTGCGAGCGCGGCTGCTGCCCGAGGTCGCGCAGGCCCGCCAAGCATGCATCTACCACCTGTGCCATCCAACCAACACAGCCGCGCTCTGAACCCCATCGGCCAGATTCGCCGCCGCCGCGCCACACACCCGCACTGGCGGAGCCTGCTTGCACCGCCCAGCCTGCCTGCCCCGCCTCGCCGACGGACACACCAAGGCTATGCACTGCAACCGCGCTGGAGGCAGTTAACGCTGCGCCTGTATGTATCTGTGTGAGTGTGTGAGTGTGCTGTGCAGCTAGGTGCAGTCACTGCTCCAAGCTATGGCGGCGGCCAGCGAGCACAGCCAGTTGGGCCCACAGCAGACGGGGGCGGCAGCGAGCGCGGCGGGTGAAGAGCTGAGTCAGGACCGAGTCGGGGATGGGAAAGGGCACGCTCGCTCGCACCAGCTGCGCGAAGACTTTTTTGTGCTTCCCGTCAACCTAGCAGAACCCGAAAAGCACGTCCAGCGGTTGTTTGGGTGCGTGAGTGTGTCGTTGGTGTTGTTTTCGTCGAGTCGAGAAAAGGACAATACACGCACGCGCTGCACCTGCAGGCAGAGACATGCACGGCGCACCCGGCTGCAGCACGTGGCGGTCGCAGACTCAACACAAAGAGGAAATTACAAGCACCAGTAGCTGTCTGTGTGCGCAGGCGCTTGTGTCTGTGCGTGCGGACAGAGGGCGGGGGCAGGACAGGGAGGGTAGGGGAGTTGGGACCAGCTCTTCAATCAGGAGCGGAGAGGTCAGCACCTGCGCAGGGAGAACAGGCCATGGGCTAGCTAACCATGCCGAGCTCGCTGGGCAGAGCCGCCGTGCCTCGCTGCTGCGGCCGCTGCTCAGCGATGTGTGCTGTGCGTGCAAGGGGGCATGTGCTGTGTGGCCTGCATGCACGCCGTGCACCTGCTGCGGCTCACGTGCGTGCCCTTTCTTGCTTAGCCTGCAAGTGTGTGTGTATATGTGTATGTGTGTGTGTGTGTGTATTGTTTGGAGATGTCTTGGAGTCTGCTGCACGCAGGTCGGGTCGTGTACTGGCCGGTGTTACTGCCGGCCATACCGCTACCTGCTCCATCTGTGTGTGCTGCTGTGCTGTGTGTAGACCCTGTCCGCCAAGAACTCGGAGAACTCCTTGGACACCTGCAGCAATGCAGACGGTGTGCGTGTTTGGCCTCGCTGATAACGCGCGCTGCACACCACGTCTGCCCTGCCCCTCTCCACCACGCCGCGTAACAAGCTGGAGGAAAGCCCCCGCCTCTCTGTCTCTGTCTCTGTCTCTCTCTCACTCTGTACCCTCCCCTATTGCTTGCCCCGCTGGTCCCCAGTATAGTTTCTCTATTTCAGGCTTTGGTCTGCATAGAGAGCCAGCCTATCTTCGGCCCTTCTGCTCTATCTACTTACTCTGTGACCACAAAAACAACACAGAGCAGCCAAACGATGCAAGAACAAGAAGATGAAGGAAAATAAGGAGAAGACAAGAAGGAGAAGAGGGAGAGGAGGAGGAGGAGGAGGAGAAGAAGAAGAAGAAGAAGAAGAAGAAGAAGAAGAACAAGAACAAGAAGAAGAAGATAAAGAGAGAAGAGAAGCCAGCGCGCAGGAGCGGTGGGGTGTACCTCGGGTTGGCGTTTCTCGAACATGCCTTGTATCTGGAAGGGCCCGAGCGGCACGGGCTCCGCG